>OY284480.1:40539910-40713795 GCA_958336345.1 Dorcus parallelipipedus
CAACCGTCAAAGTGTGAATAAAGTTCTCGAATTAATCACACTTTTTAAAATGATATATTAATTGTCAAACTGATTTGACATCTGATTTTTTTGACAGACATGAAAAACTGTCAAAGTTTCAATAACAGCAGAAGTTTAAATAAGAAAATTTCAATAACAACAGAATTTTTGCAATTGTGACAGATGTCAGTTTTATTAATTTTTTTAAATAGACTGTTAGTGACGTCATTTTAATAAATAACATTAATAAAATTGTTGTTGTTAAACTGCAACTAGGAAAAAGTCAAAGTTTTAATATATTTTTTTTTAGTACACTGTTGACGTTATCAAACTAAATGATCATTCATACAGTTAAAATCTTTATTGACTGCTGATTTTTTTATAATTGCGACAAATGTCAAAGTTTCAATAATTTTTTTAGAAGACTGCTGACGTCACCTTAATTAATAACATTAATAAAATCTGGCAGGTGTCAAAGTTTTAATAACGTTTTTTCAGTAGGCAGTTGATGACATCATTCCAATTAATCACGTTAATAAAAAAATACATGTATACGTATTTCAATCGTCAAACTGATTGACGGCTGATTTTTCCATTGATAATTTTGACAGCTGTGGAAATTTTAATATAGATTTGTACTGATTTGACATCTGATTTTTTTTGACAGACATGACAACTGTCAAAGTTTCAATGAAGGTTTCTGGTAACCTGTTTATGACGTAATTCTAATTAATCACATTAAAAAATGATATTTTAATTGTTAGATTGTTTGACAGCTGATTTTATTGACAGTTATGATCGCCGTGCAAGTTTTCTGGTAAACTATTGATGACGTCATTAAACTAAATGATCAACCATAAAAATCTTTACTGACAACAGAATTTTTCCAATTTTGACAGATGTCAGTTTTATTAATTTTTTTAAATAGAGTATTAATGAGGTCATTTTTGGTACACTGTTGATGACGTCATCAAACTAAATGATTCGTATAGTTAAAATCTTTATTGACTGCTGAATTTTTTTATAATTGCGACAAACGTCAAAGTTTCAATATTTTTTTTTTAGTAGACTGCTAACGTCACCTTAATTAATAACAATAAAATTTGACAGGTCTCAAAGTTTTAATAACATTTTTTAGTACCTAGACAGTTGATGACGTCATTCCAATTAATCACGTTAATAAAGAAAATACATGTATGGAAATTTTAATATAGATTTGGTGACGGCTATTGATGACGTCATTCAGATTATTCTCACTGATATAAAAAAATGTTGTCCAGCTGACTCACAGCTAATTTTATTTTATAATGATGACACCTGTCAAAGTTTTTAATACATTTTTATAGTAGTAGATCGACTACATCATTCTACATTCTAATAAATTGCAATAATTAAATAAAAATCTTATCTTTTCCTTGCTAAATTGACTGGCAGCTGATTTTTGGACAATCACGACACCTGTCAAAGTTTTAATGTATATTTTTTTAGTAGACTATTGATGACGACATTCTAACTGATCACTTTTAATAAAAGAACTTATACTTTACGTTTGTCGCACGACGAGCATTATGTATTTTTTGTTGTTGACAATTGTTACAGGTGTCAGTTTTATTTAGTTTTTTTTTTTTTAATATAAAAATTGTTGCTGGTTCCTATTAATCACGTTAATAAAAATACATATGCACATACATATTTCAATCGTCAAACTGATTGACGGCTGATTTTTTCATTGATAATTTTGACAGCCGTGGAAATTTTAATATAGATCTGGTGACGGCTATTGATGACGTCACTCAGATTAATCCCACTGATATAAAAAAATGTTGTCCAGCTGACTCACCTAATTTTATTTTATAATGATGACACCTGTCAAAGTTTTTAATACATTTTTATAGTAGTACATCGACTACGTCATTCTACATTCTAATAAATCGCAATAACGTCGGAAAGATTATTAATTACTTTCAATTACTTGGACGTCTCATTTTAATGCAGCGTTGTCATTATTTTTCTTGTTAACTAAGTGCTTTTTTTATTTACGTTAAAGCGTAGTGTAAACGAGAAGCAGATCTGCTTATCGGTTAATTTCTAACTTGATTGTTTGCCTGATAACAAAGTTTATTTAATTACTTTCGTGTTCGATTCTTTGAACCCCGTCTGGGTCGTACTAAACTTTGTAGTTTTAACATTTTATTATTTTGACCAAATTTTTAGCGTTTTTTTAAATAAAATCAAGTGTGCTCAGCTGGTGACTGAATTCAGACAATTTATTTTAATACATTCTTTTAAAAGCAAAAATATTACTTTCAAAACTTCTTTTTGCGTTGGCTACTTCTGCCAACGAATATGCGTCGTCTAACAACTGAAATTAACGATTAAACGTATACGAACATTTTGAGGTTAACCAAATTTTTTGACATGTGAGGAATGAATATGCAAGCTACGACATACGACTTTTTCCAAGGCTAACTTGAGGTAGTTTTTGTCGTACACTCGTTACAATATAAGATTTTTCATTTCTTTCCATTTATTCAATTGTTTTCGTGTTCAATTTTTTTATTACTTTCTCTTGTTATTTATTTTGTTATTACCGTTTCAAGCCTTAAGCAAGTATTTGGTTGTTTATCTTCGATCCAAAAATACTTAAAATTTGCTGGCATCTGCGTGCATGAAATCGCAGCCATTTTTTTATCCAAGTTATCAAAGAGTACGAGTTATTAATTTAAATTTTATAATAAATAGAAATAGAAATTCTTGTCCTCTCTAGGATACCAATCATCTGCTGTTGACAAGTGAAGCGTACTTGTATGAAGTCGGATATTTTTTGGTGGAATTTTGTTGTTGACTTAAAAAAGCAGCCATTTTTCCTCCAAGTTTTGAAATAAAAATAAAATTTCTTATTCTTATTACATAGTTACTTTTATTGCCAACTGTATACGAAAACGAATATTCTTTGAGGAAATTTTGTGGTTGAGTCAAAGGCAGCCATTTTTTCTCCAAGTTATCACAGAGTGTAACGCCATTTAAACCTGTAATTTTCATTTCAGAACTTGTTGTTCTTATCAGGATGACGGGTGGTACCAATCGTCTATTGCTGCCAACTGAACTATGGGTGTGCAAAGTCAAATACCGAGTGACTTTTAATGATTGAAGCAAATTAGTATGTTGGGAACACTGAGGAATTGGCATTACTTGAAAGTTCGTTAATTTTGCGGGAATGCGTAGCTATAGGTTAGAGTTGATGTTTACATTGATGATGAAAACTGTTTAACAGATTATTATTATTATTCAAGACCTGGAAATGTTAATCCGCTTTGCGTAAGCAGCACCGAATCCTTTGAGATAAGTTATTGAAGACATTATTAACGTTTTAGGTTGTCTGATATTTGCAATTGCCTCTTCAATTGCCAGCTGCACAATTCATCCAAATTGTTTAATACGTATTCTGAACATCACATTATTGAAATGAGGAAATAAGAAGTTCAAGTTTAATTGAATAATAGAGCAAATCATCAAGCCCCATTTGCGTAAGCAGTGCCGAATCCTTTGAGATATGTTATTGAAGACATTATTAACGTTTTAGGTTGTCCGATATTTGCAGTTGCCTGCTGCAATTCTTCCAAATTGTTTAATACGTATTCTGAATACCAAATTATTGAAATAAGGAAGTAAGAAGTCCGGATTTAATTGAATATTAGAGCAATTAGGCCACCAACCAGCACTGATTAAATATCCTGGGAAAAACTCCTCTAAATAATTTATTGTGGTTCGTGCTGTGTGAGCAGTGGCGGAATCTTGTTGAAAGTAGCCATTTGCTAATTCAGTGTCGTCTAACTGGTTTATAAATGTATCCAATATAAGTCTCTGATATCTATAGGGGTTGTTTCCCGGAAGAATATTGGTCCAATAATTCTCCAAGACATTGCCACCCAAACACCAATTTTAAGTGGATGTAGTGCCTTTACATCAATCACATTAAAGGGTTATGTTCCGACCAAGTCCTGAAATTTTGTGAATTGATAAACCCAGAGAGATGAAACCAGGCTTTATCAGCAAAGAAAGTTGTATCTTGTTGGTCACTATTATTTAGCAGATTATTGTTATACCACTGACAAAACTGAATTTATTGAAGAAAATCGAGTGGGTGAAGTTGTCGAACCATTGAAAATTTGTATGATTGGAAATGAAGGTGTTTTTTCAAGATCTTCCGAGTGGATTCGTATAGGAAACATGAGGATTCTGTTATACAGTATCATTAACATTTTGTACAATATCGAGTGTTATTATAGTGGGGCGATCAGTGAATTTTCCTTTTTTTACATTACCGGTTTGCAAGAAACGTTCATTTATTAACCGATTTTGAACTGAACTGACTTTAAAGTGAATAGAGAGACTCATAAAAGGAATGATGTTTTGAAACTAAAATTAACAAAACCTCAAAATACGTATGAAATCACATGAAACTGATAACTGATTTAGAAAACCAGCTTGATCAGTACGGTGTGCGGGAGGGGAAATTCAATCACTTCCTTATCACTGGTCGCCAACTGAATAACTAAATGGAATGCAATCAATGATTTTTAAGTGAATTTGAATCGATTCGTGTTTGTTGTAAATGGAGGACGGCTATTCTAAAACAGTGTTGTGAAAAAAGACGAAACTCAATTTGTTGTTCAGGGTATATTTCAATGAAATCGTCATAGGCAAGCTGCTGTGAATAAATTCAATTACTATTGGGCTGATTCAGCAGAACATATCAGTAACAGTTCCTGATCCAACAGTTGAGACTGAACACTTATTTCTGCTGAATGAAGTTCACTCATCGTAACATGTTCCAGTCAGGTAGCGGAGAAGTTACGCTACAAAAAATGGCGAACCCTCCAACTCATCAACCTCATGAGGTCGCATTCAGCAGAAATTTGTTCAACAGTTACACAACTTTCGGGTCTGCTGAATGTGCCCATTTTCATTTTGTACTCCGCTTCGAAAATAAGCCATTACTAAAAATGTATTTTATTCTGTGCTCAAAACCATTTTGGTAATAAATTGTGATAATTAAATATCTTATTTATTTGGTGTTCTTGATTCGACAATAAACGAATTTATTTGAGTTTGACAATCTAGTGCACTAACCTAAATCTATATTTTGAATTTGAAAATCCAGCACACCAACATAAAAATTGAAAAGTGTTGCCAATCTAATAAAATAAGTCTCAATCATTAAAAGTCACTCGGTATTTTTGTCGAGACATTGTTCTTGACTTGACAGGCAGCTATTTTTTCTCCAAGTTATTAGATAAGGAGCGATTTTCTTTCTTAAACTTCTAATTTTTATTTTAATTAGGAATAGAAATAAAACATCTTATTTTTATTAGGACAGACAGGTACCAATCGTCGTTGTTGCCAACTGTAGTATGTATCGGCAACTTTTTTAGTGAAATTGTTTTTCACTTCTTCTCCAAGATATCAGGGCGTACAAGACTATTCTTTTTTAACCGCAATTTATATTTTAGAATAAAATAGAATTTTTGATAGATTTAGGTATAAGTATCGGTCGTCTGTTGTTGCCAAGTGAAGAATGCGTGTACGAAGTGGGATATTTTTTGATGAAATTTCGTCGTCGTCGTCGGATGGAACGCGTAGCCTCGCAAAGTTTCGCGATAAATCCCGTCCTGTTTTCTTAAGGCCGAGATAATTACCGGTTCGGGGCAGTGCATTAATGCCGGGGCCTTATCTCTGAAATGCGCGCCGCGTTCGCTCAGCGGCCGTCGATGACGATAACGACATCGCGAGGCATTACCGCGAGCCCTATTTATAATATTAAACAAACACGGGCCCGGTGAGAAAAAGCGGCGATCGAGACAAGTTCCAGGTAGTCATTAATAACGACAATGCTCAGCGGGACGCGCGCGTCCCACCGAGTCACCCCTTCACTCATTTTATTAACTACCCAAACAATATAGTTACGTCCGCAGCGACAACACACTCGAATATATCAATAGAGAATAAAAGTCGCCGAGGAAAAAATATAAATCTCGCCGTACGAGGAGGAGGCCCTCAGCCGACGTGCGGAGGACCAAAAACGCGCCAGATATATCAAGTTTGTCATATCGGTTATCTGCTGACCCATCTTTCTTACATGAACTTTATCTGTACGGTAGATTAACAGAATTTAAAAATGCGCCTTGTAAAAAATAACGTCCCCTTTTTTTTTACAGCTCGGCATTCTTTTTCCTCGATTTTCTACGGTAGTCGCCGCATCCTCCTCGTCCGATGATTTTCTTTGTTTTCTGCGCCGCTTTTATTTGCCCGCATTTCGCGCGCGATACCTCCGGGGGTTACCGTGTGGCGCTGTTAAAATATCGCAACGCCTCGCCTGCATTTACGGTCGTGCTTAACGCATGACTATTTTAATATTGTTCGCGTAGTTACGACTTTATGGCACTTACCTACGAATACCGCTTGCGTTACGTCACTCCGGCAAATGCGGAAAAAATCGCGCATTTTTCTGTCTCCGATCCCCGGAAGGAAAAACGGCTGCTTCTAAGAAGTCAACTCGATTTCTTGGACGAAACAAATCATTTGAAACTAAGGTTTTTTTTTACTTGGAAGAAGAAAAACTCGAAAGAAAAACGGCTAGTCCTCTATAATTAATAATAAAACGGAAACGATTTTGAAATAATCTTCAAGCAAGTTGTAAACGAGTCCTGTTCGATAAACAAGGCGAATACGTTCAAGTATGACAACGCCATCTCTTGGTTTCTTTTGCAACAACTTCATCAACCCTCAAAATAGAAAAAGCGATCCTTTGATGTTTTTTTTTTATTAAACAATCCAACGTCAGAAGAATTTAAAGCAAACAAATGAAGAACAAAGGATGACAGGCCTTTCAATTGCCTTTGCAGCGCCGTCCGTTGATCGATTAAATAAAAAAAATAATAAAATTAATAATTTTTTTTTCCTGTAAGTAGTTTCTTCCTCTGTAATTAACACCAAAACAATTAAATCCGCAGGAAACGATTTTGAAATAATTTTCAAGCAAGTTGTAAACGAGTCCTGTTCGATACGCAAGGCGAATACGTTCTAGTATGCCAGCGCCATCTCTTGGTTACTTTTGCAACAACTTCATCAACCCTCAAAATAGAAAAGGCGATCCTTTGATGTTTTTTTTTTATTAAACAATCCAACGTCAGAAGAATTTAAAGCAAACAAATGAAGAACAAAGGATGACGGGCCTTTCAATTGCCTTTGCAGTGCCATCCGTTGATCGATTAAATAAAAAAATAATAAAATTAATAATTTTTTTTCCTGTAAGTAGTTTCTTCCTCTGTAATTAACACCAAAACAATTAAATCCGCAGGAAACGATTTTGAAATAATCTTCAAGCAAGTTGTAAACGAGTCCTGTTCGATACGCAAGGCGAATACGTTCAAAATCTATATTTTGAATTTGAAAATCCAGCACACCAACATAAAAATTGAAAAGTGTTGCCAATCTAATAAAATAAGTCTCAATCATTAAAAGTCACTCGGTATTTTTGTCGAGACATTGTTCTTGACTTGACAGGCAGCTATTTTTTCTCCAAGTTATTAGATAAGGAGCGATTTTCTTTCTTAAACTTCTAATTTTTATTTTAATTAGGAATAGAAATAAAACATCTTATTTTTATTAGGACAGACAGGTACCAATCGTCGTTGTTGCCAACTGTAGTATGTATCGGCAACTTTTTTAGTGAAATTGTTTTTCACTTCTTCTCCAAGATATCAGGGCGTACAAGACTATTCTTTTTTAACCGCAATTTATATTTTAGAATAAAATAGAATTTTTGATAGATTTAGGTATAAGTATCGGTCGTCTGTTGTTGCCAAGTGAAGAATGCGTGTACGAAGTGGGATATTTTTTGATGAAATTTCGTCGTCGTCGTCGGATGGAACGCGTAGCCTCGCAAAGTTTCGCGATAAATCCCGTCCTGTTTTCTTAAGGCCGAGATAATTACCGGTTCGGGGCAGTGCATTAATGCCGGGGCCTTATCTCTGAAATGCGCGCCGCGTTCGCTCAGCGGCCGTCGATGACGATAACGACATCGCGAGGCATTACCGCGAGCCCTATTTATAATATTAAACAAACACGGGCCCGGTGAGAAAAAGCGGCGATCGAGACAAGTTCCAGGTAGTCATTAATAACGACAATGCTCAGCGGGACGCGCGCGTCCCACCGAGTCACCCCTTCACTCATTTTATTAACTACCCAAACAATATAGTTACGTCCGCAGCGACAACACACTCGAATATATCAATAGAGAATAAAAGTCGCCGAGGAAAAAATATAAATCTCGCCGTACGAGGAGGAGGCCCTCAGCCGACGTGCGGAGGACCAAAAACGCGCCAGATATATCAAGTTTGTCATATCGGTTATCTGCTGACCCATCTTTCTTACATGAACTTTATCTGTACGGTAGATTAACAGAATTTAAAAATGCGCCTTGTAAAAAATAACGTCCCCTTTTTTTTTACAGCTCGGCATTCTTTTTCCTCGATTTTCTACGGTAGTCGCCGCATCCTCCTCGTCCGATGATTTTCTTTGTTTTCTGCGCCGCTTTTATTTGCCCGCATTTCGCGCGCGATACCTCCGGGGGTTACCGTGTGGCGCTGTTAAAATATCGCAACGCCTCGCCTGCATTTACGGTCGTGCTTAACGCATGACTATTTTAATATTGTTCGCGTAGTTACGACTTTATGGCACTTACCTACGAATACCGCTTGCGTTACGTCACTCCGGCAAATGCGGAAAAAATCGCGCATTTTTCTGTCTCCGATCCCCGGAAGGAAAAACGGCTGCTTCTAAGAAGTCAACTCGATTTCTTGGACGAAACAAATCATTTGAAACTAAGGTTTTTTTTTACTTGGAAGAAGAAAAACTCGAAAGAAAAACGGCTAGTCCTCTATAATTAATAATAAAACGGAAACGATTTTGAAATAATCTTCAAGCAAGTTGTAAACGAGTCCTGTTCGATAAACAAGGCGAATACGTTCAAGTATGACAACGCCATCTCTTGGTTTCTTTTGCAACAACTTCATCAACCCTCAAAATAGAAAAAGCGATCCTTTGATGTTTTTTTTTTATTAAACAATCCAACGTCAGAAGAATTTAAAGCAAACAAATGAAGAACAAAGGATGACAGGCCTTTCAATTGCCTTTGCAGCGCCGTCCGTTGATCGATTAAATAAAAAAAATAATAAAATTAATAATTTTTTTTTCCTGTAAGTAGTTTCTTCCTCTGTAATTAACACCAAAACAATTAAATCCGCAGGAAACGATTTTGAAATAATTTTCAAGCAAGTTGTAAACGAGTCCTGTTCGATACGCAAGGCGAATACGTTCTAGTATGCCAGCGCCATCTCTTGGTTACTTTTGCAACAACTTCATCAACCCTCAAAATAGAAAAGGCGATCCTTTGATGTTTTTTTTTTATTAAACAATCCAACGTCAGAAGAATTTAAAGCAAACAAATGAAGAACAAAGGATGACGGGCCTTTCAATTGCCTTTGCAGTGCCATCCGTTGATCGATTAAATAAAAAAATAATAAAATTAATAATTTTTTTTCCTGTAAGTAGTTTCTTCCTCTGTAATTAACACCAAAACAATTAAATCCGCAGGAAACGATTTTGAAATAATCTTCAAGCAAGTTGTAAACGAGTCCTGTTCGATACGCAAGGCGAATACGTTCAAGTATGCCAGCGCCATCTCTTGGTTTCTTTTGCAACAACTTCATCAACCCTCAAAATAGAAAAGGCGATCCTTTGATGTTTTTTTTTTTATTAAACAATCCAACGTCAGAAGAATTTAAAGCAAACAAATGAAGAACAAAGGATGACGGGCCTTTCAATTGCTTTTGCAGCGCCATCCGTTGATCGATTAAATAAAAAAATAATGATCAAATTAATAATTTTTTTTCCTGCAAGTATCTTCCTATGTAATTAACACCAAAACAATTAAATCCGCAGGAAACGATTTTGAAATAATCTTCAAACAAGTTGTAAACGAGTCCTGTTCGATACGCAAGGCGAATACGTTCAAGTATGCCAGCGCCATCTCTTGGTTTCTTTTGCAACAACTTCATCAACCCTCAAAATAGAAAAGGCGAACCTTTGATGTTTTTTTTATTAAACAATCCAACGTCAGAAGAATTTAAAGCAAACAAATGAAGAACAAAGGTTGACGGGCCTTTCAATTGCTTTTGCAGCGCCATCCGTTGATCGATTAAATAAAAAAATAATAAAATTAATATTTTTTTTCCTGTAAGTAGTTTCTTCCTATGTAATTAACACCAAAACAATTAAATCCGCAGGAAACGATTTTGAAATAATCTTCAAACAAGTTGTAAACGAGTCCTGTTCGATACGCAAGGCGAAAACGTTCTAGTATGGCAGCGCCATCTCTTGGTTACTTTTGCAACAACTTCATCAACCCTCTCGAAACAGAAAAGAAAACAACTGAAGAACAAAGGAAGACAGGCAATGACATCAACGACAGTAAACACAGAAAAAAAAAAATTAAAGCGACGACTGAAAACAAAAGACGAATAACTTTAAGTCACTTAACGCAAAACGTTATTCAGCTCAAAGATCCACGAAAACAAACGAAAATTCATAAAAAGAATGAAGTATGAAGTATGAAAAAGTATGAAGAAAATATGAACGAAAAAGAGAAAATGGATGATTCTTCGGTGGGTTGTTAAAAAAAGACGATAAGAAAACAAAAGAAGGAATCGCGATAATTGGTGACGATCGAAAAACAAAAGAAAATTGACGAATCTTCAAAAACAGACAGATAGAGATAAATGAAAAACAAAAGAAGACGGATGATTCCTCGCTGAAAGATCAACGATTTTTAATTTGTTTCTGTTACTTTCTTTTATGTTATTCTGCTGTTTGGTTTACTTCTTTGTGTCAAATTAATTCTCGTATTGTATTGATGTGTCCCAACAGAAAACAAAAGAAGTGTCAATCGTAATATGAAAAATCAATAAATATGAAGAACAAGAAAGAAATGATTTTGTTTTGATCATTCGTTTCTTTTGATTTCTGTACATCTAAATTTGCATTTCGTTGTTTTTCTTTATTGGGAAACTTCTCCCATTTAATTCATACATTTCTTCCTTGCCATTCAGTTTGGGGCACCCTGTATAATACATGATTCTTTTTCAGACTATCCTCTAGCGGCAATCTTATTTGATTACATTTCGTTATTTTTTTTTTCAATTATTTTCTTGGCAAGTTGCTCCCATTTACCCCATACATTTCTTCCTTGCCATTCAGTTTGGGGCACCCTGTATAATACACGATTCTTTTTCAGACTATCCTCTAGTGGCAATCTTTCCTTATTCGTTTACATTTCGTTGTTTTCTTTTTCAGTTCTTTTATTGGCAAGCTTCTCCCATTTAACTCATACATTTCTTCCTTGCCATTCAGTTTGGGGCACCCTGTATAATTCATGATTCTTTTTGAGACTGTCTTCTAGTGGCAAGCTTCCCCCATTTCTTGCACGGCGACGAAAATTTAAGAACTTACGTCGAAGGCTTGAAACCAAACCCCACCCTGCACGATTCCTACGTTTACGTCGAGCCCGTAAGTATCTTGAAATTTGGAGGGGGAGAACAGAAGTCCTAATTCTTGAAAAAAAAGCGAGCAATTTTTGGAAATAAGAGTAAAAACATGGAAAGTAATTCAAAAAGTATGTAAGAGCTGAAAGATAAACAAAAGACGAAGCGCTTTACATCTCCGAATACGGAACAGCAAACAAACCAAAAACAACAAAAAATTCGTGATGATGAAAACTTTAGAGAAAAACAAAAGACGAAGCGTTTTCGAATTTAACAGTAAATAATCCAATAGTAATAAAAACGAAAGACTATAGGAAAATTATTAAAAAAAAACAAAAAGACGAAAAAGAAATAAGAACAAAACAAAAATGCAAACAGGAACAAAAACGAAACAAAACAATTAAAAAGTAAAGAAATAGTAAATAGTACCACAGCGCCATCTCTCGGTTGCTTTTGTAACAATTTCTTTAACCTCCTCAAAATAAAAAAAACAAATCTTATTTTCTCAAACGACAAAACTCCAGAAAAATTTAAGGAAACGACAAGAACGAAAGACGAAAATGTCAATGACAGCTATGAGAAGGCGAAAAAATTGAAACCTGTCATTAAAAACAAAAGACGAATAATTTTACGTCACTTAACGCAGCTCAAAGATCCACAGAACCGAAAGCTTCGTGAGAACACAAAACGCGAACAATTTTTAGAAATGACAGTAAAACGAAACAAAGTAGTTAATTAAAATGAGCAAGGAAGAAAAACAAAAGACATCTCCGAATGTAAAACCGAAAGCGAAACAAAAAGCATAAGACGAAGATGGAGGAAAACTTTACAGAAAAACAACTAGAAACGTTCGCGTATTTAAATAATGGAATACTAGTAATAAATGATTGATAATGATTTCTTGGATAAAACAGAAGCTATCAGTCACTATTTAAAACCACTGCTTTAATTGAAAAGATAAAAGAATTCTGATCAAAGCTGCGTTCGTTTATTCAACTCCGTTCACTCTATTTACTCTTTTCGCATCTAAAGAGAGCGAATAAGTTTTAATGCAAGCAAGGGTGAGACAAAAGTGCGAATAGTGTAAATAGAGTGAACAGAGTCGAATAAACGAACGCAGCTCAAATTGGCTGCTATTTCTTGGATATAAAAAAAGCTAGAATTGCGACCATTGCATTGGTCGGTTACTAGTTAAAACCAAAGCTTTTTTTTTTACTAGAAAAAAGAAATTTGAACACAAACATTCGGACAGAAAATGGCTGCTTCTAAGAAGAGACTTGGACAAAACAAAAGCCGTAGCATGGCAACCATAGCATCGATCGCTATTTAAAACCAAAGCTTTTTCACTTAAAAAAGAAATATGAACGGAAATCTGCATGACGCGTTGAAAATGTCATACCTAGTTAAAGAAAATGGGTACAGATGGCGCTGAAAGGATTTTTTTTGTTTTCTCTGGAGACCTAAAAAACAAAAGGAAACAGCGAAATAGGATTCATTCATTCAAGAACTTCCTTCATTCAAGCACACCAGAAAAAAAAAACTCTTTGTTGGAACACCAACAACAATCGAAGTTTTATTTTATTTTTTTTGGCAAAAGCCAGAAGAAATCGCCTAAAACTGGTTGCAAGGGGTGAAAGGAACTCCGGAATAATCCAATTAATTTTTGCATGTGTATAAATCGAAGAAGACAGGGCGAAACAATGTAGGTATAATTTTTAATTGCCGGTACACACCCCTTCGATTTTTTCCGATAAAACAAAATCAAGGCAAAAATAAAAAGCGACCCGGTGAGAGATGAGGGGGCGCGGAAGTTATCGCAAGTCACCCACTTAATTTTTGCGTAAGTATGCAAAATGGAGGTAATCGATGAGGGGGATGAAATGGGGGAAAAAAGTATTTTTTGTCGATGAAACTCGCCCCTTCTTTTTGCAGAAAAAAGCAAGCAAAATCGACACGAAAGACCGACACAACCTATCAAGGGATGAAAAGAGGACAGAACTAGAGTTGTTGTGAAACACCCCTAAGTTATCTAACTAATTTTTGCAGGTGCGCAAGTTGGGGGTAATCGATTTAACACGTCGGGGAATGAAGAATGAACAGCGCAAAGAACGTCATTGAAACTTACCCCTTCAATTTTTGCAATGAAACAAAATCAACGCGGAAATCGAAAGCAACCCATGAAGGGAGGGCAAGATGAAATTGTTAGAAAGCAACTCCTAAGTAATCCAATTAATTTTTGCAACTATAGAAGTCGGAGGTCATCAGTTCAACACGTCAGGAGGTTGAAGAAAGGACCAGACACGTAAAGGACATCTTTTTTTGTTTGTTATTGAAACTTACCCTTTTGTAAAAAAAATAAACAGAGTTGAGGCAAAAATCAGAAGCCACCTGCAAGGGATGACAACCCTTATGTAATGTAATTAATTTTTGCAAGTACTGAAGTTGGAGGTTATCGATTTAACACTACATCGCGTCGGGGGATGAAGAAAGGGTGAAACAATGTACTTAAAGAATGTCTTATGTTTTCGTTGTTGAAACTCACCCCTTCGATTTTTGCTATAAAACAAAGTCAGAAGCAACTTGGCAAGGGTTGAAAGGACAGTAGAAAACACCACCAAGTTAACAAATTAATTTTTTTGAAAGTCCAAATATCGAAAGCAGTCGAAACATGCCGGGGGATGAACAGAGTTCACAACAACGTAAAGGACACCCCTTCGGTTTTTGCAATGAAACAAAATTGATGCATAAATTGAAAGCAATCTGGCAAGGGATGGAAGGGAAGTAGGAGGAAGCTGTCAGAAAATACCCCCAAGTTATCCTAATAATTTTTGAAAGGAGGGCAGAACACACCAAGTTATCAAAATAATTTTTGAAAGTCCAAACATCGAAAATAATCGAAACGTGCAAGGGGGTGAGCAGAGCTCACAACAAGGTAAATGACACCCCTTCGATTTTTACAATGAAACAAAATCGACGCATTAATTGAAAACAAGGGATGATGGCAGAGCAGCACGAAGTTGATACTCACCCCTTCGATTTGTGCTACAAAAACAAAATGGACCCAAAAATCAGAAACAATCTGGCAAGGGTTGAAAGTCCAAACATCGAAAACAATCGAAACATGCCGGGGGACGAACAGAATTCACAACAAGGTAAAGGATACTCAGAAAACACCCCCAAGTTATCCAAATAATTTTTGAAAGTCCAAACATCGCAAGCAATCAATTTCACATACCAGGGGATGAGAAAAGGGCAGTACAACGTGAAGGGCGCCTTAACTTTTTCTGTTGTTGAAAACTCACCCCTTTGAATTTTGCTATAAAACAAAATGGACGCAAATATCAGAAGCAATCTGGCAAGAGTTGCAAGGAGAGCAGAAAACACCCCTAAAATTGCCAGGGGATGAACAGAGTTCACAACAATATAAACGACGCGTTATTATTATTTTTTTTTGTTATTGATTTTTGCAATGAAACAGAATCGACGCATGAACTGAAAACAACCTGGCAAAGGGTGAAGTTGTGAGGAAACACCCCCCAAGTTATCCAAACAATTTTTGAAAGTCCAAACATCGCAGGCCACATGCCAGGGGATGAAGAAAAGGCGAAACAACGTATAGGGCGCCTTTTTTTGTTGTTATCGTTGTTGAAACTCACCCTTTCGATTTTTTGGAATAAAAAAAAAGTCCGCGCAAAGAGCGAAAGCTACCTGGAAAGGGATGAAGAGAGAGCAGAATGAAGCAACCCTTAAGTAATCCAATTAAATTTTGCAAGTGCACAAGGTAATCGATTTAACACGTCAGGGGTTGAAGAGGAACGTTTTACTTTTTTTTGTTATGGAAACACACCCCTTCAATATATCCAATAAAATAAAATCGACGCGAAAAACAAGAACAACTTGGCCAAGGGATGAAGGGAAACCAAGACGAAATAACACGGATGGTAAAGCAATCTGAAGGATTTACTGTCGAAACTCACCCCTAAATAATTTCTGCAGTTTTCTTCTTAATTTGTAGGCACAGATAAAGGGAATCGACTGGACGAGTTAAGGGATGGTGAAAGCTCGAGGAAATTTAATTTTTTAAAGACAATAACTCATCCCCTAAACAAAACCGATGCATTTATATAGAGGTTTTCCTCTTAATCCGTTGCAGTATAAAAAACGAAGTGATTGGGCAAGTTAAGGGATGAAGGACACACCCCTAAATTAAACTGTAACATTTCGAGGTTTTCTTTTTAGTTTATGCTGATGTGAAAAGCGCGTCAAGTGATGACGAAAGGGCGAGGCAATACAAGCAATGCCTTAGGTTATTTTTTTTGTCCTAAATAGCCATAACTCACCCCCTAAATGAAACTAGTAACACTCGCCATTTAATATGGGGCTAAAACAAAAAACGAACTCGTTGAGTAGTTAAGGGATGAAGGCAGAAAAGCGCAACCTAATACAAGGTTTTATTTTTAAATAATTACAACTCGCCCCAAGACCCCAAGTAGGGTTCCGCCCGACTTTCCTTTTAAATTGTTAAAAATCGGCGCGTTAAGGGTTCAACGTGGATGGGGGAGGGGGGGTTGCAAGGGTTCAAACTTCAAGCTTTAATCCCACTCCTGATATGTGTTTTCAATTCGAAACTCATTAAAAAACAATGGAAAGTGTCTTTCAAATTTAGCGCATGACGCGTTGAAAATTTCACTCATTTAGCATTGAAACCTCCGCGTATAAACCCGAAGGGCGCTCGATTTCAGGAGGAGCTGATTTCTTTTTTTTTACGAAATTTCACGGGTGTATCTCGTCCGAAAATCTCGAAAACGCGTTGTCCGACAACGACAACAATACGGCGTGATTGCATCTAGTCGATCGGACAACTAAATTCTCCACCTAACCCAACCTGACAGCCTCCGCTATGATGGATCGCCCGTAAATAAAACCATTGTTCGGGAAGGGTAACACCATTTATATTGGCCGAGGAGCGTATGACACATTTTTTCTTCTTCTTCTTAAGTCTTCTTCTGTCAGATCTGGCTGGCACTTATTTAACATAATTCCCGAACTAATAGACTTGGTTTTTTTTTCCTCTTTTTACAAAACATACCCACGTAATACCCAACAACGACGACAAATCAGAACGGCCAAAGCGAAATAAAATATATCAACGGCCTCGCCCCATTAAAACTAATAACTCAATCCGAAGGCACTAAAACAAATGAATCACAATTAATCACGGCCGCTATCAGATAAGGAGCGGGATATCAGAGACGTCGCGGCCGTTTACGATCAGGGCAGGCCTTATGATAAATGATGGCGGGCACCTTGTGATGTGCCCGCTCGGTCTCACATTCTTTATTGTTATTATTGGACCTGTGTCAGGCGACACGGCGTACGCATTGTAAAGCGACGTCCCCAGGACTTATTTATTAATGGCCCACGACGACGAGGGCCCTCGACCTAACCTCACCGTCAGGCATCAATCCGGCGATTTAGATTTGAGCGGCTTGTAATATTGGCGCGCAATAAAAATCGAAGCAGCCCGGTTCGGGTAAGAAGCGGCGGCCCTCGAGTGAGATGTAGCCATATATAACTCGCGATGTAGCGCCACCATGCTGGGGTATAAACCAGCGGCAACCAAACTTGAAATCAAGGTCGAAATTGGATTGTAGAAAACCGACGTGTTTGTTATATGTACCTTCTTAGCAGATAAACAAGAGAGAATTCTTGCAAACTTCAAGCTTTAATCGCACTCCTGATTTGTGTTTTCAATTTGAAACTCATTAAAAAAGTGTCTTTCAAATTTTAATCCCACCTCTGAATTTGATACTGTGACATAATAGTGGTCATTGTTAACTTTCATATTCTACGAGGGTGCAAAAGCGCATGACGCGTTGAAAATGTCATATCTAGTTGAAGAAACTTCAGCCTTTGTCACTGCTAATCAATGCACATGGACACTGTATTCCGCTAATTATATTTGCGTCATGCCTTTCGTATCTCATGTTGGATATTTCCGTCTCAATTGTGTCCAGTTAATCAATACAAAAACGAATTTGAGTAGACGTTGGAATTTAAATGCGTCGTGGATAATTTCATACTAATACTAATTGTCAAGCATTTATGTTATTAATTGTGACATAAATAACATGTCGGTAATGTTAGACAGTGTGACATACTTTTTTTTGTAAGTAGATTCTCACCTGTTTGGTTGCCATAGCTCAGTTTAGTCGGAGGCTGAGGTGGATTCGGAAGGATAATTCTTCGAACTATATTCTTAAAAAATAACTTGCGTAATTCATAAAAAAAATAGTAAACGTTAGATGACAAAACGAAAGCTGTTGAACGCCAAGTAATCTCTTTAAACTGTAATTACTAAAACAGTCTGGAACCAAACTAATGAACTCGAAACAGATTTTTAAATTACGCAAATTTATTTTAAAGAAATTGCTCTTTAATCGTATCAGAAAATGAAAAAGAATGTTTGAAAATGAAAAATAATATAATTGATAAATTATGTAACGATTTAACATAAAAGGTAATTTGACCAAACAAAATATATATACCATATATATACTAACAGGTGTACAAAAAAACTTAAAGTAGAAAAAATTAATATGATGCAAACTATAGATAAATGACCCATACAAATAAAAAATGTAACATATCGTTAAATAAATTGGAAGGTGACCCAATATACTATAATTAATTATTGTCCACTGACAATCAAAATAAATTTAATGGATTGTTTCCATACGATACGGTAATATTTCCATAAAGATACGGCACGATACGGTAGTTATTCAATACGGTACGGTACGATAATTTTCACGAAACGATACGATACTGTACGGTACGATAATCGATTGTGATTGTTTCTTACTCAATCCTGACGATGGCCTGACCTGAGTTCCAATTACGACTCCGTTGAATTATATCTTCAAACGACTCCGCAATAACTGGATTTGTTTCCAAAAACAACCACGTCAAATAAAAAAAGAGGAACTCCTGTTCGGTAGTATCTTCAAAAGACACGCCGTAAACAGCAAGGAATTTTCCCATAAAAATTCGTACGGTAGGAGGAAAGCTTCGGGGCTCGGTAACTCAACACAATTTCGGGAGTCAAGAAAACTAATGTTCTAATGTTCAACACAATTTCGGGAGTAAAAAAAAAAACTCTACATAAAGACAAAAAGAATCTTAGAAAATATTCTCCTAAACAACTAGGGTACTTACAATCTTCTGTTAGTTTTTCCTGAGCGAGATCTTTAACGCAACACGTGCTCGGATACGTGCTTGGCGGAAACGGTAGCAGTTGTGACAAAAAAACAGAAGGCAAAATGACACAGTAGGGCTTACGAGATATAGAGACGTAAATATTTGCCAAACTGGAATATCTCAAAGCCGTTCAGCTTCACAAAACCACAAAAATTTGAAGACGCACGCCACGCGTCTTAATGGCGTACGAGCACACACCCAAATCCCTACACGATCATCGAGAAAGAGGGAAACTCGTCAAAAATTTTAACACGCAATTTCCGCAATACGTCATCAAGAAATATCGATCAATAAAATCGACCAAAAGACCATGTACGACATCTACAGATTAATTTCCGAAACAAACAAATGGCTTTAAGAAGAAATAGAAGTCCGCATTACTATCTGAAATTAAAACACAAATCCTGAGAGATAGAGGCGTGAAAGTCATAAATACGAAATTAATTAAACGAACGAAACAGTTTTTACTTAAATTTCAACAGCAAAATAACGAGAAAATACGTAAAAAAATAATGTAACGGACAGCGAAAAATGTGAACGTTACAACAGTTCAAAATTATCTTGATATAGACAGTGGTCATTTTACATATATGCTTTAATTATTTTTTTTTTAATAAAACGTTTTTCTTGCTTTGGATGTTTTAATTTCAAATTAAGGTTAAGCTCAAATAGATATGTCAAAAGTAACTGCATCGTCAAATCTAATTCATTTCTCATTTCATTATCCCTTTACTTTCAACTTCATCAATCTTTAGTACAAGGCTTCGTCGAAATACTATGTCCGTCTATGTAGATATCTCGACGAGAGTAAGAGAGAAGTTCTATTGTGATGCCCAAACTAGGTATTAATTTCCACAAAATTAATCACACCACAGTAATCAACAATTTCTACTTCTTCTCCTCACTCTTTTACTGGAATTTTAATCAGACCGTAAAGGACCCAGTAGCAATTTCTTTGTTTGTAGGCATCTGATTTGAGCTTTTGAGCCAGATATTGCTATTAACGCCTTCTTTAATACGAAATGAGATTTCAGCCCTTGCCCGCCACTACATATAATTTTCGGGACTGACGAAGCTGTCTGATTTCGTGCTTTGCCACGCTACCTTTTTATTTCTATACATCACATTACATTCTATATGTGTGTGATTCAGCACGAGGTCGGCTATCAATGTCACTGCAATTCTTAGAATTTACAAATGTCAATCGTGTCTCATCTAGGGCAAGGTTCTTGATAAATAAGCCGCCGCCCCGGTCACTTTATATATATATATAGATTTATAAATTTCTCTCGCGGTCGTGTTGCATTGAATACATTTCCGTACTATGCTTTTGATAACTATGATAATTATAAGATGCTTGGATTCTTATACATATGTCTTTCATCATGTTTGCTGAAAACCTTAGAACTGCTAATTAGTAAGTAAGTACGTTTATTCATTGCCTCTTGGGGTTGAACATAATTGCAGAGGGGTTAAGTGTAATTAGGAACAATACATGTATCACATACAACATAAAACACATATGGTATATCACAGAATACAATAATTATATCACATATGTCATAGTATCACTGTCCTAACCGAAAGTTACAGAAAAAAATAAAATATATATATTCCACTAACATAATGCAGACTCTGAATCCCCAGGGGGAAACTGACTAGTGAGATAAGAATTCGTCTATAGTGTAGAATACGTTATCTGTGAATAAAGTCTTAAGCTTACCCCTAAAACTGACCAAAGATTCTGAGGTTTTCATTGCAGTAGGTAACTTGTTAAAATATTTTATGCCGCTAAAAAGAAAAGATTTGTAGTACGATCTGTGACGAGGTTGATCCGCGCATAGATCAAAGGGATATCTTGTATCATACTTGTGAGCATTTTATTGTTGGCAAAATCACTTTTCATTTTAAAAATATGCAAGATTATTTCATATAAGAACAAGTTAACCACTGTCATGATACGCAATTCTTTGAAGGCGTCTCGACAGCTCTCTCTATATCCTAGGTTCGCGATGATTCTAATTACTCTTTTTTGCTGCTTTAGAAGCCTTTGTAGGTGAGTGGATTGTCCCCAAAAAATGATTCCATATCTAAGTAGTGATTCGAAGTAACTAAAATAAACTATTTTTATGTACTGACTGTCGGACATACGCAATATTCTTCTTATGGCGTAAGTTGCCCTGGACAATCTTGGAAAAAGGCTTTCTACATGATTAGTCCAGGATAGTCACGTCAACCGTGACTCCCAAGGGGTTCTCGTGTAAGGACCGAATTGTACAGTTAATGATTGAAATACCTATATGGTTCATTTAGAGAGAAGAAATACTTAGTTGCAATGTTTGTGGATATTAAGGCGGCTTATAATAATGTGAACTGGGATATCATCCAGAACCGTCTTCGAGATGTAGGCATACTGCTTAACTTATGTCGGCTAATTTTGAACATTGTCACAGGACGGTTTTTCATGACAAAAGTAATGATCGAATTGTTGGACCGAGAAAAGCATCAAAAGGACATTCACTTAGCCCCTAGCTCTTTAACATATACACAATGTCATTAGGAAGAAATTTGCTAGGTCATACTAAATACATACAATATGCTGACGACATACAAATAATAGCGATGTTCTGCTCGGGACGTTTATGGGAAAGTGTACACATCCAAATTCTTGAGGCATTAACGAGATTGAAAGTATGGTTAGAAGCATTTGAGCTTTCTCCTACCAAATTACATATCACCATATTTTCCGGAAGAAAAATGTTTTGGGCCTATTTTGGACCGAGGGAGTTGGATAATATATTGAGGAAATACGTCAATAATACGAAAATACTACTTGCCCTTAGGAGAACTTGGTGGGGAGGACAACCGGAAACGTTAATAATGTTACATCAGAGCCTAGTGAGATCCCACACCGATTACTCCTGCCCTTTGATTTTCCCCTTCCTAAAACGTTGTTGGTAACAACTAAATAGAATAATACAATATCAGGCGTTAAGAGTTTGGGTGCAATGAAATCTTCGCCGACACAGGCTCTTTTGGTTGAGGCAGTGGAACCACCATTACAAATGCGCAGTAAATGGTTAACGGGGAAATATTTGCTAAACCTTATGAAAATTAGTAATAACCCATTGCTGGATAAACTTTCTCAATTCAATTCCATACCGGAATTGGTAAACATAATAATAATAATAATAATAATAATAAAGACTTTATTCCTCTCTAGGTTATACAGTATTGTGAGAGATAACAATGAAACAAATAAAATTAATTAAATAAATACGATGAATCAATATTAATATTAGAGTTCAAGAGAGAAATCTAGGGGCGGAGTTCAGAATTTGTACAATAGTTAAGTACAAATCTGCTCTTACACCCAACCCCATAATAAGACACAACTGAGTTTAATTTACTTTGGGCAAGCGAATTATTTAAATAATACAATCCTTGAAATATACATCCAGTATCTGAACATATTACCTACGTAAATACAAATACATGTGTTTTCTGAAGCTGGAGTTTGACATAGATTTAAAATGTGTGGGGATATTGTTATAGGTTTTTGCTATATTGTATGAGAATGACCGTTCAAATAGACTTGTTTTATGAATTGGTGAAGTCAACAACCCCCGGTTTCTTATGTTTATATGATGTACATCAGTTCTAAAAGAAATTTTGTTAAATAAATAAATCGGACTTTTACTTTTGATCACCTTATGAAACAGACAAGCAGAGTGTAAAGTTCTCTTGTCGTGCATATTCAACCAACCCGTTTCAGCCAGTTTATAAGATATTCTGTGATATTTTCTGATTCCATGGATAAGCCGTAAACATAAATTTTGAACCAATTGGATCCTTTTGCGAGAAACCGAGTCTATACATGATCCATAAACCACGTCACAATGATTAAAATGAGAGAGTATCAGAAAATCACATAATATAGTTTTTAACCTGCGGGATAAACTATGTCTGTTGCTAAATATTAGTTTTAGATTGTGGTAAGCACTACGTATACATTTAGAAATATGGCTTTTAAGTCTTAATTTATTATCTATTATTGAACCTAAGTTTCTAGCTTCATTAACAAAATTTAGTGGGGTGTTATCAATACATAAAGGCATATCTTCATGAAGTAATGACTTACTAAATAAAATAACAACAGTTTTGTTAGCATTAATATGAAGGTTATGTTTTCTAGATGCATTTATCAGATTACTAAGATCTTTATTAATGATATTTGTGGCAGAAGCACAATCATTTCGATTAAAAGAATATAGAAGTTGAATATCATCCGCGTACATGTGGTACATACAGTTCGTAATGTATTTTTCGAAATTACATGTATATAGTGCATAAAGCAGAGGTCCTAGAATGGAGCCTTGCGGGACACCTTGAGGTTTTCTTAATAATGTTGATTCATTATTATTGACAAGAGTTTTTTGTACCCGATCAGTTAGGTAGCTTTTAAAAAATGAGATTACTTCACCATTGAGCCCAATAAAATGTAAAATTGCCAATAAAACTTCATGATTTAAGGTGTCGAACGCTTTACTATAATCCAAAAGAATTAAAACACTATCTAAACCCTTATCAGCAGCACCGAGGATTTTATCACTTACATCCTGTAATGCTGTAGTACAGCTATGAGAAGGCCTAAAACCGGACTGACGTGTAGGAAAGACGTTATATTCATTGCAATATTTACGCAACTGAGAGTCTACTATTTTCTCTAGGACTTTTGAGAACGTAGGTAAAATACTGATGGGACGAAAGTGGTTTATGTTAGACGGCTGTGAAATTTTGGCAACAGGTATAACTATGGCTTGTTTCCATACGCGTGGAAAATAATTTTCTAACAAACAAGAATTGATGATATGAGTAACAAAAGGAATGATCAAAGGGCAACATAATTTCAACATTCTTGCGTTAATGCCATCAGAACCAGTAGCCAATGTTTTGATTTCCGAAATTATCTTATGAACAGTGTAGGTATCTACCAGGGAAAATGTAAATTTAGAGTCTATGTTAAACTTCGTATGATTGAGATAATATTGTATAATATCATGATTATCAAAGTGATCATTCGGAATCGAATTTATAAAGTGTTCATTAAATTTGTCAGGGTCCTGTAACTCGGTTGGTATGCGAGAGATAGGTTCGCGGGTTATTTTTATATATTTTAAGGATTTCCACAACTCCTTGGAGTTGCTACTTTTAAATTTATATTCATAAAAAGCCTTTTTCTCTCTGCGTACGGAATTAGTTGTCAGATTCCTTAAACTTTTGTAATAATTCCACTGTTTTACGCTTTTAGTTTTTTTCAATTTTTTGTACATGTTTATTGAGGTAACTGGTTTCCAACCTAAGATATATTCTGCACCTTTACTACCTTGTTCTCAGTTTAGACTGGAAAGCAATATAGAACTGTGAATGTGGACCTTTCATTTGGGAGTAAGTGCATTCTGCAAACCCTACCGAGAGGTCACGTGGATAAGGTTTTGCAACTTGTCACTAGGGCGAAGAGGCCCAACCATGTAGAAAAGTATTCACGGACGCTACGGTCAATTACAATACTAATAGTGTTGGGATGGCTGTATATGTGAGGGAAAATCTGAGCACTATGAACACTGTTACCAAACTGATTTTGTCACTTTTTCTTAATTCTAATTATTTTCTCGAATTACGTTTAATGTGTTTCCGATTAAGAACAAAGAACAACTTCAATCAGGATTAAGATACGCGATTTCCACGATGCGACGTCTATGTTAACGTCAATGACCACCTCACTTCAGAAGTGGGATAAGTGTGGGTTATTAGAAGGAACCGGCCACAGAAAATAATTAAATTAGAAAACCGATCGAAGAAGTGAATTCCGAGAACCACGACGCGACGTTTATTACGCGTGGCTTTCGACGAGCGTTCGGAAGAGCGCGAGAGAGCTTTCTCGAAACCGTGACGCAGCAGCAGAGTTTGGGGACCGCTGCTTTCTCCGAGGGTAGCTGCGAGTGTAAGGCATAAGTATAAGCCATTTAGAAACGTCAAAATCACATTATTCAGCCCGGCATTCCATGCCGCATGTAGTTACACAACAGCTCGGAACCACGAGCGCCCAATTAAATCGACTCCGACGCGACGCGACGCCCAATTATCTCTAGAATTTTGGGGGCCTTGCGTAACTGGCCCTGATAAATTGCACGTGTACGGGTAATTGGGTCTTTTGTTTGAAAAACGATTACGAGGCCCCTTTGGTTGTTGCTCTTCTCCTCCCCGCCGACTCGACGGACGCGCTTGATAGATTTCGGTAGTTACACGTCGTTTGTCTTTTTTTTTTTTGGTTGCGTTTTGTTTCGTCTTATTGAGTAACGCGGATGATTTTCAAAAGTGATTGATACCCGACGTGCGCTGTTGCGGGACGAGCGCGTGTACCCATTTATTCACGACGCGATCTCGATTAATTATCGTCGTTTAGGAGGCGGACGGAATGGGGGTTTCCCTTGAAAAATACGTAAATTAATGGAAAGCAAAGGGAGATTGCTCAGAAAAAAAGAAACAAAGCAATGCTCAAATGAAAAACAATGGAAACAAAGAAAAAGATGGATACAAAAAAAAACAAATAAAAAATAGGCAGAAAGCTTGTGAAAATGAAACGCTGTCAGATTATAAGAGTTTGATTAAAATTTTTTGGATGAGATCGGAAAACAGAAGCTTCGGTCTATTTCATCGCATCACAAAAGAAAATCTACAACTTGTGTCGAAAAAGTAAAAGAAAAAGAAATAGATGATTTAGAATTGAAAACTGAGCTACGAACAAAAAGTTTTCGTCGATTACTAAACCAAAGCTATGGATCTACTTCAATGTGTTTCAAAAGAACAATAAAATGTGTGTCTCAAAAATACAAAAAAGAAAGTTATTACGATTCAGGTGTGAAAAGAGCCAACGATTATTTTTCTAATTAAAAAAAAGAAAAGAAAATGAAAAGCTTTTCGATGGTCAGAAAAAAAAGCTATCACTTTATTTCAGTGTATCAGAATAGAAAATCTACAACTTGCGAACTAAATGATTTAAAAATGAAAACGGACACTGACTTTCTGATTTGGAAAAACTGAAACTGTTTCAAAAAGGAGTTACGATCAAAAATTTTCGTCGATTTCTAAACGAAAGCTATAGGTCTAGTTCAATGTGTTTCAAAATACAAAAAAGAGAGCTAAATGATTCAGATGTGAAAAGGGTAACCGATTGATCTTCTATTTTGAAAGAAAAAAAGGAAATCAAAAGAGCTATCATCAAAAACTTTTCGATATTCCGTTGTTCCTGTACATCGAAAAAAGAAAAGATCGAGAAACGTCAAAAAGGACTGTTCGCTAAGATCGATTGAAGTTCGATACTTGAGTACACTCAAAAAAACTAAAGCTATCGATCGATGTCGAATTTGGAGAAACAATTGAAGGTACCGACTGTTCTGTCATTTATTAAAAAAAAGGAAATAATCGAGAAAAGTCAAACATGAACCAAGGCAAACTTTTCGACTAACCATCAAAGCTCTGTCGTCAAGATCGACACTCAAGAAATAAAAGCTGCGGACCGACATCGAATTTGGGGAAACAAATGAAAGTACGAATTGTTCCGTTGTTTATCGAAAACAGAAATGATCAAGAAATGTCAAAAATGAAAAAAGAGAGACACTCCGACTCTTCAAGGCTCTGTGGTCAAGATAGATTGAAGTGCACACTCAAAAAACAAGAACTGTCGACTGACGTCGAATTTGGAGGAGTGTCGATTGTTCCGCCGATTATCGAAAAATGTCAAAAACGAACGGTGGGACTTCTTGGCCGATCAAAGCTCTGTTGTCAATATGAATTGTTGTAACACGTAAAAAAACAAAACAAAAGCTATTGACCGAAAATTCTATTGGTTAATTCAAAAAATTCATAGGCTAAACAAAACAAGTATAATAATAATAATAATCGTGTCTTTATTGTACAGAAAGAAAAGAGAATACATGAATAACACATTAAATTTACTTTTGGCGAGGTTCAGTACAAACGCCAAAATGACCGTTTGTCTGCGCTACCACCTAACCAAAATATCAACACTAATCCATTCCTTACCTATTTGTCATCGCAGTAGGCCGTGATTTTAAGCCAGTAAGTTGGCTATCATGTTAAATTAGATAAACTTAATTTGATGTCATTTTAACATAAATCAAATTATGACAACTAGAATCAGATTGAATAAGAGGTGTTGTCAGTTCTCAACTTTATGTAACTTTGACCGTGAGTACAACTCGTGACGAAAAGAAAATATTGCAACATTGCCTAATTCGGAGTAACCTTAAAATCTAAGTCGACTCGACATTTATTGTCAAAATTTAGTTACATACCTACATGAGTACCACATTCTCACTAGACTTTCGCGAGATGGTGCGATAACAAATAGATAAGGAACCATATTTCTACAAATACCGCTGCTTTGTAACAATATTTTCAACAGAAGTGGGATAATATGTTTGATCTTTTTTAATAACCCAAAAATTTCTGTTTTTTTCCTTAGTTCTAATGAGGAATTTAAATTAGACCTTGACGAGTTTATGTTGTCGGACGAGTCATTAATAAATCAAATAATTAAGTGACGAATACACACACACGTTTTAATTAGTCGTAGAAAATGGGAATTTTGCGCACAAATACAATGTCTACGACCTATAGGGAAGTCGAAATAGATTCTTTTTTTGCGGCGGTAGATCACCGAACCGAAGATGAACCGCGCAGATAAACCCGGCCGAGGTATCTCATTGGACGGCTCTAATTATATATTATTAAGCGCTTTATTGTGGGCAATTAACATAATTTAAGAATTAGAATTAATTACGCTCCTGTTACGTGATTTGTAACTGGGCTTGGTCCTCGTTTTTTGTTTTTGTTTCGGGGGCGCACTCGACACTAATTCTAAGCCGTTCGCGAAATTGACAGAAAAGAAAAAACCAGGTCCGAAGATCCGGTCCTGGAATGCAACGCCGCATACATTACGGCCTCATATTAGAAAAGTACGGGTTATATAAACACAGTCATTACAATAACTTAAAAGGCGATGCATATAAACTCATGAAGTAATGTACAAGAAAGACAAATATTGTTTTTAATATATTTTTATGGCCGCATTAAACAATAAATGTAAATAATATTTGTGGAATAGAACAAGTCGCCGTAACATATCTCATGCGCGAGAGTGTGATCGTATGCGCGAAATTATACCTGCGCCTGTCCTGTAAAAACGCGATTTTTACTCCGGGTAACGGCCAGTGGGTGTCCCCCCTTTTCGGTCTAATTATTTATGCAAATATTTCATTGTTATTATCACTCGAGGGCGCCTTAACTCGCCTTGTTTATTGCACCCTCGAACTTCGGCAGTAAAATTTAAAGAAAAAACAAAAAAAAATATTGGAAAAATATGATCGGAATTAAAAAATTCATCTCCAACCGGCAAGGCTGATTTTAATTTTTTCAAAATGCGAAAATTCGTTGTTTAAAATGATCACTAATTTAATGCAGGACAAAATAAAAAGTTAAAAAAAATTAATTAACAAAAATAAGAAAATGTCACGATACGACGAAACCGCGGTCATGTGTTATTTAGAACGTAGCTCCAAATAAAGAAAATTGTAGCCAGACTATCTCAAATTAATTTTCTCCCTTTTATCCTTAAACAAATTCCTTAATTTTCCTGCAATCATAATTTCTATTAAAAATGGGGGCTGCCCCCCTCCATTTTTGATTTCCAGAAGTCATGGAAGGTTTAAGATGATTTAATAGGATAATCCTATTAACTCTTTACCCCATTATTAAAATTTCGCTACAAACATACCAAAGATGCTCATTTTCAAAGTAATATCTAAAGTCACCCCCCCCCAAGAAACAGACCACAAATTTTCAGTTTCGGCTTGAATTTTTTTTTGCAAAAAGTCGGCCTTAATTTTTGTTATTTTGCTTTGAAAATGGCAAGTTTCGATTATCTGCCCCCCCCCCCCCCCCAAATGAACAATAATATTTCAGCTTCGCCTTGAAAATTGAAAGTTTCGATTATCCCCCCCCGCCAAATGAACAATAAATTTTCAGTTTCGCCTTAGAAATTGCAAGTTTCGATGTTCAATTGTTTTAATTTTGTTTTTTGGAAAAAGTTGACCTTGAATTTTGGTTTCGCTTTTTTTTTTCGGAAAAATGGCGTTTACTTTTCGATTCGCTTTGAAAATTACAAGTTTCGACGTTCAGTTGTTTTTCTTTTTCTGCAAAAAGTCGGCCTTAATTTTTTTATTTTGCTTTGAAAATGGCAAGTTTCGATTATCTCCCCCCCCCCCCCCACCCAAATGAACAATAATATTTCAGCTTCGCCTTGAAAATTGAAAGTTTCGATTATCCCCCCCCCCCAAATGAACCATAAATTTTCAGTTTCGCCTTGGAAATTGCAAGTTTCGATGTTCAATTGTTTTCATTTTGTTTTTTGGAAAAAGTTGACCTTGAATTTTGGTTTCGCTTTTTTTTTCGGAAAAATGGCGTTTACTTTTGGATTCGCTTTGAAAATTACAAGTTTCGACGTTCAGTTGTTTTTCTTTTTCTGCAAAAAGTCGGCCTTAATTTTTTTATTTTGCTTTGAAAATGGCAAGTTTCGATTATCTCCCCCCCCCCCACCCAAATGAACAATAATATTTCAGCTTCGCCTTGAAAATTGAAAGTTTCGATTATCCCCCCCCCCCAAATGAACCATAAATTTTCAGTTTCGCCTTGGAAATTGCAAGTTTCGATGTTCAATTGTTTTCATTTTGTTTTTTGGAAAAAGTTGACCTTGAATTTTGGTTTCGCTTTTTTTTTTCGGAAAAATGGCGTTTACTTTTCGATTCGCTTTGAAAATTACAAGTTTCGACGTTCAGTTGTTTTTCTTTTTCTCTGCAAAAAGTCGGCCTTAATTTTTTGATTTTGCTTAGAAAATTGCGTTTCGATTATTCCCCCCCCCCCCAAAATTAACAATAAAATTTCCGTTTCGCCTTGAAAATTGCAAGTTTCGATTTTGCTTTGAAAATTGCAAGTTTCAATTATTCCCCCCCCCCCAAATTAACAGTAAAATTTCAGTTTCGCCTTGAAAATTGCAAGTTTCGATTTTGCTTTGAAAATTGCAAGTTTCGATTATCCCCCCCCCCAAATGAACAATAATATTTCAGCTTCGCCTTGAGAAAATTTGACCTTGAATTTTGGTTTCACTTTGAAAATTACAAGTTTCGACGTTCAGTTGTTTTTCTTTTTCTGCAAAAAGTCGGCCTTAATTTTTTGATTTTGCTTAGAAAATTGCGTTTCGATTATCCCCCCCCCCCCAAAATTAACAATAAAATTTCAGTTTCGCCTTGAAAATTGCAAGTTTCGATTTTGCTTTGAAAATTGCAAGTTTCAATTATTCCCCCCCCCCCCCAAATTAACAGTAAAATTTCAGTTTCGCCTTGAAAATTGCAAGTTTCGATTTTGCTTTGAAAATTGCAAGTTTCGATTATCTCCCCTCTCCCCAAAAAATGAACAATAAATTTTCAGTTTCGCCTTGAAAATTGCAAGTTTCGACGTTCAATTGTTTTTTTTTTTGTTTTTTCCCAAGAAACAGACCACAAATTTTCAGTTTCGGCTTGAATTTCTTTTTGCAAAAAGTCGGCCTTAATTTTTTTTATTTTGCTTTGAAAATGGCAAGTTTCGATTATCTGCCCCCCCCCCCCCAAATGAACAATAATATTTCAGCTTCGCTTTGAAAATTGAAAGTTTCGATTATTCCCCCCCCCCCCCAAATGAACAATAAACTTTCAGTTTCGCCCTGGAAATTGCAAGTTTCGATGTTCAATTGTTTTCATTTTGTTTTTTGGAAAAAGTTGACCTTGAATTTTGGTTTCGCTTTTTTTTCGGAAAAATGGCGTTTACTTTTCGATTCGCTTTGAAAATTACAAGTTTCGACGTTCAGTTGTTTTTCTTTTTCTGCAAAAAGTCGGCCTTAATTTTTTTATTTTGCTTTGAAAATGGCAAGTTTCGATTATCTCCCCCCCCCCCCCAAATGAACAATAATATTTCAGCTTCGCCTTGAAAACTGAAAGTTTCGATTATCCCCCCCCCCCCAAATGAACAATAAATTTTCAGTTTCGCCTTGGAAATTGCAAGTTTCGACGTTCAATTGTTTTTTTTTTTGCTTTTTGAGAAAGTTGACCTTGACTTTCGGTTTCGCTTTGAAAATTTCAATTTTCGACGTTGAATTTTTTTTTTTTTGAAAAATGGCCTTTTTTTTAGTTTTGTTCTGAATGTTGCAAGTTTTGATTTTTTTTTAAAATCATTAAATTTTCTGTTTCATCTTGAAAATTGCAAGTTTTCTTTATTTTATAAAATTGACCTTAAATTTTGGTTTTAAAAATTATAAGTTTCGACGTTCAAACGTTTTTTTTTTGCATAAAGTCGGTTTTGCTTTGAAAGTTGCAAATTCCAATTGTTTTTTTTTTTTAGAAAATCGACCTTAAATTTTCAGTTTCGATGTTCATTTTTTTTTTTAGTTCTACTAAAGTTCTACTTTTTGTGGTCGCCTTGAAAATTGCAATTTTCGATATCCGATTATTTATTTATCTTTGGGGGGGTGGGGGGCGGGGGGAGTCGGCCTTAACTTTTGGTGGTTTCACATTGAGAATTACGTGGAAACGTCGACGTTCAATCGTTTTTTTTTCTGAGAAAAAGAAAAGAAGATTTTTTTTTTGGTTTCGCCTTGAAAGTTGTGTTTTTTTCTGAAAATTAAATTTTGCTATGTGGTGGAAACCTCACTTGGTCTCTCCCTGTATACAACTGTACAAATTTGACAATTTCGTTTCCGTCAAACGATACGCAGAAAATCAAAGCAGGCGACTAGTTTTACATCCGCGACGATGACACAGAAAGAAATTACTACAGAGGCGACATCTGGTGACGTCACGCGTCAAGTTCATTCGAGTTTAACGTTTTGCGACCGCTGCTTTTGTTTGAGGCGGCCCGCTTCGATTTTCTTTGTTTGTTTTTTTTTTGTTGTTGTTGACAGTCCACGTACGTACAATTTTTTGAAGTGTTTTTCGTTTTTTCATGCGATACGCTAAATAAATATAAACATGCAAAATTAATTAACTTAACGTACAGGGTGAGCAACGACGCGACGATTCGTGTTTATTGTGCTATCGACGTTGCTTCCTCTGTCAGCGATACAATTATATACAGCTACGGTGACGCTTCTTTAGGGATGCTCAAAACAGTTAAATGAATCGATTTAATTGAATCGATTGTGTGGAATCGATTCAGATGAATCGATTCAATTTAAACACGTAGAATCGATTCGATTCAATACATATATTACCAATTCTATTCTTGAAATTTATACTCGTAGACGTAGTTGCTGAAGTCATTCTATTGGTTCAGTTAACTGTTTATAATAATAGGAAAGGGATACTTTTGAATGTATTCATATATAATTATGTTGAATCAAAATGATAGATGATTGACTAAATATAACACAAGTTCCAGTCATTTCCATTTTCTTCGAAATATTCATTTCTTTCTCTGGGTATCTTTACTCTAAAGGCTATATAGACCTCGATGGTGCTAACAACGCAATTTCCTGTCGTTCTTTCAATCATTACAATATCCAAAATAACCACGTTTAAAGAAGTCAGGACATTAGACACACCATGACTTCACTCTACAGATCTAAACAAGGAGAACAAAAATTCTTCGCACGAGGATTGTTGTAATTATAAAAAGACATAAATCTCTTGCTGTTGAGAATGATTACTGTGTTAGGGATTCCTTTCAGTTCGCACAATTCATGAAGGATCACACATTACCTGGTGGTTATGTTCTGATCAGCCTTGATGTGATATCACTTTTTAGCAACATATCTCTCCCCTTAATCATATCAGGTATTAACAGAAAATGGATTAACATTTCCCCCCATTGCACTTGTAGCAAGGAATTTTTCGTTAAAATTATTTAACTGTAATTATTTTATTTTTAATTCTGAATTTTATTTACAAACCTTGGGTTGCCCAATGGGCTCAAAACTAAGCCCTGTACTTGCTTTATTGGTTATGGATTTACTGTTGGATGATTGTATTCCCAAATTACCCTTTAACTTACCCTTCATAAAGAAGTATGTGGATAATATAATTTGAGCTATCCCGGAAGGTAAAACGAACGAAATCCTTGAAGTTTTTAACAATTATGATGAACATATTAAGTTCACTGTAGAAGAAGAAGACCAACTAGAACACAGTGTTCCTTTTTTGGATACAAAACTAATCAGGTTACCTGAGAACAACAACATCATTCTAGATTTCTATAGAAAACCTACTGCCTCCGGAAGATACATAAATTTCTTTTCCCACCATCCCATGAAAATAAAAACTAATTTAATCTTAGCCCTCAAGAACAGAATCCAAAAAATATCACACCCCAGTCTATTAAACAAAAATCTACACATCCTCTACAATCTGATGATACAGAATTTATATCCACCTCAGTTGGTGAACAAATTAGTTGTCAGCACCCCTAATATTAACACACCCCCAGAAATTGAGAATAATCAGACTTTAAATATTGCTAATGTCACCACCCGTTCTTACAGGTCACTTCCTTTTGTACAGGGCTTATCCCAAAAAATCATAAGAATTTTGAATGTCAATCATAACAGAAACATTTTCATTGCCCTTAATAATTCTTGCTGCATTAGTAACATCATGTCTAAATGTAAAGAAAAAACTCCCTTATTAGAAAACAGTTGTGTGATCTATAGAATTCCTTGCAACAATTCCACCGGGGCTTATGTGGGTCAAACTGCTCAAAAATTAAAAAACCGTGTCAACCAACATAAGAACGATGTAAGTAAAAAGAAAAACCAGAATGTTTCAGCTCTTGTTTCACATTGCATCAATAATGATCATAGCATGAATTTTGATGAAGTGTTGATGAGTGTTGGGAATTGAAAGGAGTTACTGGGACAGGATCTTTTAAGAAATGTTACATATTAATCAGGAGCCCAATGCTGTGAATTTAAGATCTGATATCAATAATTTAAGTAATATCTACTCTTATGTCTTATCTTTACATAACAGACCACGTCAACACTCATAATGTTCTTTGTTTACGTTGTTTAAGTTTAAATTGCGCGTCTTGTGTTAGTAACTTTTATTCACTCGATTAGTCACCAAACTGTCAATTCCCTCGCTTTTAACTTTACTTGACGTTTTACCTCCAATTTTAAGCAACACGTGTTTTGTCCTTTTACAATTTTTAAAATGTAACAGTTAATTAAGTTTTCATAGTATTGCTTTCGCAATTTACCTTTTATCAAGTGCGTTATTATTTTGTGCAAAGAACAACATCTATTCCTCATTAACCTCGCTATTAACGTAAGTTATGAATTTTACTAACAACGTGATTGTTTTCAACTTATCTTTTGAACTACTTGTAGATCCTGATGAAGGGTAAAAAAAAGACCCGAAATATCGATGTAATAAAAGAGTAAACAAGGAACCTTGCACGTTTACTTTACTAAAATTTTTGACCGAAAATCCCCGCTTATTCAACCTCCTATTTTAAATACACAGTATAGCTTCACTTTATAGATCTTAACGCGAAGAAGTTGGCTCCTCAGATACGAAGTAATCTTTTTTTTACGAAGTAAACACGTTTTAAAACTCAGAATGTGACTTCTCTCTATAGACCTGGACCTTGACACACCAAAGTTAACAGAGAAGAACGCAGCTTAAAAACTCAAATCGTAAATTCTCTCTCTATAGACCTGGACACACCAAAGCTAACTTTTCCACTTTCGAAGCAATTTTTTTCTGACGATCAATCCACGTATACGGAAATATATGTCAGGACATAGCTTAATTTCGTCGACCTTTATTGTCCATCTAAAATAAGTAGTATAACTTCACTCTATAGATCTAAGTACGGAAAAGCTAGCTGTGAATATAAATTACGTACACGTTTTATGACTTAAAATTTATTAATTTTTCTTTGAGGTAGACAAGTTTAAAAAGCTCTCGTCTAGGTATAGGCCAGGACAACCAAAGCTAGCATTGAAGACCGCAGCTTAGCATCTTCAGCCGTTCTCGAGACATTTTTTTCTCTGACGATCAATCTACGTGTGGAAATGCATGTCACACAGTGGTCATTTTACTCATTTTAGGAAATAATAATACCAAAAATCTACAATCACCAATATCATTATTTTTCATATTTCTTAAAAGAGAAATAGTTAAATAATACCTGCAAAAAAAGGAAAAAAATTGTAAAGATTTCGTTTAGTAATTACGTAATCAACACTTGACAAATTAAGATTCACTTGTATATTTATTTCAGGCGATTTATGCGTCCTACAATTAACAGCGGTTTTAATTGGTTTCTTCTGTTACATATTTATTTTGAAGGTTTGTACTTTAATTGTAAATAATTACTAGTTTTATTTTCTAACTAGATTTAAAGAAAAACGCTATTGAATATCATAATTCCGATTGAGTTATTTTCTTTGTTTTAATACAAACTAACTGGACTTGCAATACTTATATCCGTGTTTGTTCGTAGTGATATATGGTTTCCTAATTAGGTATTTTCCTTAGCTTTAAGGTAAGGTTAAGATTAGCTGCCAAGAAGTGCCAAGGACTGAGCTATTTCGTTTGTTTAGGAAGAATGTCGGTATATGGGAAACTTTTTATTATTGATTTCTCAGAAAAATCTATTGTTTATGAAAGCTCCTGCATCTTCCCAAACTCAAAATGCACATACCAAAATCTGAATACCTCTTATCATATACCGAGGAGATCAAAATATTTGAGATCGACATAAGAGTAAAGTACCTTTATTTTTCAAAATACGCTAAAATATTATTTGGAAAAATTATTTAAAATTGTTATGAGATCCCAAATATAGGCTGTCTAGGATGAAAAAAAAAATTTGGACAAAAAAGTGAAATTTTAGTTGGTAGTAACGAAAAACAAGTCTCAGACTCACACCTGAAGAAGCGTCCAGCTTTTACATTACGTTCACATTAATAATTAATTAAAAATAATTTTTAATGCCCATTAGTTAAGTATTAATGTGTATTAAAACAAAAAAAAGTAAGACAAAAAAACTTTATTTTGATCTGCCCTAGCTACCCTTTTGGGCGCCTCCATACATTATGAGACAGCCTGTATAACCAATAATGTCTCTATCTTAAATTAGTTACTAGTTTAACTTGAGAAAAATTAGTTTAAAGTAAAACATTTGACAATGCTATTTATTATTTCCTAGAATAATTAAAATGACCACTGTGTGTCAGGGCAATTTGGATTAAAATAAAATAAGTTAAAAAGAACTCTCAAGAACTCTACAATTTAACGCAAAAGGCTGAATTAAAGTAAATTAAAAAATAAAAATAAAGAATTCTATATTATTTCGCTTCAATCGAATGTGAAAGAATTTTCCATAATTAAGATAAATTCGAACAATCAATTAATTAAATTAAAAACAGCTTACAATTTATAGCATTCCAATAAAAAATGATTAAAGCATTTTTCGATAATTTAGACTAAATTAAAACAAATTTTAAAAAATTGAACATTAAAGAAACACATAATTTATGGCACCCAGTCAAAAGTGAAAGGATTTTCTGACAATTCAGAGAAATTAAAACAAATTAATTAAAAAAAAAAATTAAATTAAAGGAGTCGTCAATTTAAGATTAAAAGTGAAAGGAATTTCCAACAATTTAGATTCGAGAAAAGCAAACAAAAAAAATAAATAAAAATTAAAGAAGCCTGTAATTTATAGCGTCTCACTCAAAAACGCAAAAGTGAAAGTTTTCCGATAACTAAGATAAATTCGAACAAATAAAAAAAATAAAATTTGCAATTTATGGCGCTTCAATTAAAAGTGAAAGGATATTCCAACAAGTTAGATTTAATTAAAAGAAATTAAAAATTAAAGCAGCTTATAATTTATGACATACCAATAAAAAAAAGTGAAGCATTTTCACTAATTTAGATTAAATTAAATTAAAACAAATGACCCCCACTCCCCAAAAAACGATAATTATATTCAAGTCTCTGTCTATAAAATTGTGTCGGGACAAAAATTAGAAAGCCCCTAATTTATGGCACCCACTCAAAAATGAAAGAATTTTCTGACAATTCAGAGAAATCAAAACAAATTTTTAAAAAATTTAGATTAAAGAAGTCTTCAATTTAAGACGCTCCAATCAAAAGTGAAAGGAGTTTCCAAGAATTCAGATTAAATGAAAACAAATGAAAAAGTAATTACAAATTAAAGAAGCCTACAATTTTTGGCGCCCCAAAGAAAAATGAATAGGTTTCCGTTAAAATTAAAATTACAACAAATATAAATTAAAAAAAAATTAAGGGCCTACAATTATTTATGTCGCAAAAGAATTTTCCAACGCTTTCATTTTTTTGGGGACAAATGTAATAATGTACCTACGATATTGTCCATCATTAAATTAAAACAAATTAAAAATTGAAGACCTACAATTTGCGGCGTAGGTTAAAAGCAATGTGTATTTGAAAATAAGCAAACGAGATATTAATACATTTTCAAAGGTACTAGAATCAAACGGAAATTAAAAAAAGAAATGACGCCTTTTTATTTTGTAATATTCTTCTCCCCTCCCTTGTATGTAGGTCCTTCGACAATAAAAGAAAAAAGAAGAAATGGAAAAAAAAAACATCTTCAAACTAGCAAGGTCAGACTCCTTTTTTTCGATAAAATGTTTAAAATCTGTTTAAAACAGAATAAAACAAAGAAAAATTATTAGGTAAAAAATAAGTTGAAAATAAAATCGGCAAGAAACTTGAAAGCAATGGAGTAAAAAACAGAAAAAGATAAAATCCACTTATTAATTAAACAAAAGAATAAATTGAAAATAAATTAAATGAATAAAAAAGATGCCTACAATTATATAAAAAAGAAAAATGCAAAAATAATAAAACTAATGACTAGCATACCTCTGAGTAATTAACTTGAAGCATTGATTATCCTTGAAATTAATTAAGATTGTCATTAGTAAAAAAAATCAAAATAAAAAAAAGTGCGAAATAGAGATCGGCGTGTAATGACAACTTGAATTAATAAAAATATTGTAGAGGTGTGCGCGTGTCTACTACGTTTAAAGTTTAAAGTAGTACCGCTCAAACTCTGTGAGACCGTTGCCCTCTTATTCGTTTTTCAATGCATAGGTATCATAAAAGCAAAAAAAATAAAAAATTAAAACGCCATCTAACGGCACAACAAAATAATCGGAAAATATAAGCAACCGACAACCCAGTAGATTCAGGATAACGTCTATTCCCTTGTTGTATTAGGCTCATAGAGCATTAGACTCATCATAAGAGCAAGCGTTGACGTTTGATATTTGACAACTGACAACTGTCAAAATTGCAGGGCTACATTTTTAGGTTAATATAATTAGTTAGGAATATGTATTTTGTTGTTTGAAGGCAAATATTATAAATGATTAAAAAAAATCAAAATTAAAAGCGGCAAAGATACGACCACAAACATAACCTCACATTGTATAAAAGAAGAATTGACGCTTTTTGATTACCCGGTGGTTTTCGAAGGGCGAGGGAAGGATGGCAACTCAGAGTTACATTCGCATCTGAAAGTAAATTGAGAAAATTATTATGCATCAGAGAGAGAGAGAGAGAGAGAGAGTGACAAGTGGTTACCTCAAATTTCTAATGGCAAATAGAGATTGGTGCGTGGAGGTTTTCACGCAATCGTTATCGATCCGACAGATTAAAAAAAAAAACTGCAAAGTTAACTGGCATTTTAGATTATACGTTCAGTAAACGTTGACGTTTGCTAACTGTCAAAATTGCAAGGTCACACTTGTAAATAATTATAAGTAATAAAGACTTTGTTTGTAGGTAAACATGAACCATTTCAATAAATAAAATAAAATAAAAAGTTGCAATGACTCAGTCAGTTAATTGGCATTTTCGATTATACATTCAGTAACCGTTGACGTTTGACAGTTGACGTTTGACAACTGGAAGGTTACGCTTACTGTTATTTTGACACTCCTGCAAGGCGACGGGGGAGGGGGGTGGGAGAAGCTTCAACCAATTTGAGAATTACTGGTTTAAAGAAAGTAGAAATCATTTAAAATTGTTCTGAACCTTACATTGAACCGCAGAGAGAAATGGTCACTCAAATTTCTGACGGTCGATAGAGATTGGTGCGGGGAAGCCGTTGCTGTTATCACTTTGATAGTTAACACTTAAACGTGTCTATCATTCCCGCCGAACTGTTACGTTACCACTCTGACGTCCCCATGGATTGTTATCACTCTGACGCCCCCATAGATAACTTAAACCCTCCTCATGGATGGCAACGACCACTTTGAGAACCACTGGTTTAAGAAAAATTTGAAATTTGACGATGTGCTTTTGATTTGACATCGTCAACTATCTGTCACTTAAAACAATTAATAAACAAATGATAATTTTGACAGTTGACATTTTTTTTGTGCATTTTAATGTGTCTTATGACTAATGTAGTTACAGAATTTTCATGTCTTTTATGACAGTACAGTATGTAGAAACACACGAATAAATAAATACTTCACTTCGACAGCTATGGCATTAAGTATTAATATCAAAAATTAAATCAACTGTCATTTGAGACATTTAACGAAATAAACGGTAGGTAAGGTTGGCAGTTAATAACTGGATTTCGACAGGTCGGCAATTAAGCGATGTAATTTCGATTTGATTTGTAGAGGTCATTCAAATAAAAGAAAGGAGATAAACGTTGACAGTTGAAGTTTTAATTTTTGCATTAAGTGACGTCAGAATTTAACTATATATCTCGCAGTAACTGTTTTTTAACATGATTTAACGTTTTCAGTCTTGAAATTTGACAGCTTTCTGTAAAAATTACATCAACTATAAAATTATCTGTCATTTGGGCCATTTTGACAGCCCGTCATTCAAGCGATTGTGAAAATGTAACCAATCACGAAACGAAACAAAGGTTTTTGGCTTTTGACGATCTTGCGTCAACTGTCAATTAAGTCAATCAAATAAAGAAATGATAAATGCTGACAGTTGACGTCTTGATTTTGACAGATGTGGCTTTAAGTTATTATCTATGTATGTATCTCGCATTAACTGTCAAATTATCTGTCTCTTTAAATCACTTAATTAATAACATGATAACATTGACAGCTGACAATTTAATTTTGACAGCTATGTTGGAGATTTGTCACCACGGCCAATAATGAAGTAAAGTTTTCAGCCTTGAAATTTGACAATTTTCTGTAAAAATTAAATCAACTGTCAAATTAGCTGTCATTTGGGTCATTTTGACAGCCCAGCAATTAAGCGATAGTCAAAATTTGGCCAATCATGAAGCGAAACAAAGGTTTTGGCCTTGAAATGTGACGAAGTTTTCGATTAGACGTTGAATAAAGAAATGATAAGCACTGACAGTTTACGTTTTAATTTTGACAGATGTGGCTTTATGTGATTATTTATGTATCTCGCATTAACTGTCAAATTATCTGTCTTTTTTAAGAAACTTAATTAATAATATAAAAACGAAAAGACAGTTGACAATTCAACTTTGACAGCTGTGTTGGAGCTTTGTCAGCGTGGCCAATGATGAAGTAAAACAAACGTTTTCAGCCTTGAAATTTGACAATTTTCTATAAAAATTAAATCACTGTCAAATTATATGTCACTTGAGCCATTTTGACAGCCCGGCATTTAAGTGATCGCGAAAATTTGGACAATCACGAAACGAAACAAAAGTTTTTGACCTTGAAATTGTTTCTCGATTTGACGTTGTCAAATTATATGCCATTCAAGTCAATCAAACAAAGAAATGGTAAACGTCAACAATTGACATTTTAATCTTGACAGATGTGATGATTTCGTATTAACTGTCAAATTATCTTGATATTTGACGACAATTTTCTATAAAAATTAAATCAACTGTCAAATTATCTGTCATTTGGGTCATTTTGACAGCCCCTCATATAAGCGATTGGGAAAACTTGGCCAAATCATGAAGCAAAAGTTTTTGGCCTTGAAATTTGACGATGTTCTCGATTTGACGTTGACTTTCCTTCAACTGTCAAATTAACTGTCATTCAAGTCGATCAAATAAAGAAATGATAAATGTTGGCAGTTGACATTTTAATTTTGACAGAAGTGGCTTTAAATGATTATCTGCGTGTCCTGCATTAACTTAAAAAGACAGATAATTTGACAGTCACTTCATTAACATAACGCGATAACATTGACAGCTGTCAATTTAATTTTGATAGCTTTCGCCAATCATGAAGCGAAACAAAGGTTCTTGTTGTGAATCTCCCACACGTCAAATATCTGATGACCAGCAGTGATAGATTAGTGCCTTCAAATTATTTCGAATAAAGCTGAGGAGGTTTTCACTTTGACGTTTAATGTCACTCTGCCGCCTCTAACGCCCCCAAAGGCAATTTAACCACCCCTAGGGGACAGCTACTACCAATTTGACATTTATTTGGTTTAGAAACAGTGGAAATCATTCAACTTTGTAGTGAACCACACAGAGGGGTGGTTACGTCCAATTTATGACGACCAGTAGAGTTTGGTGCGTGTCGGTTTTGTTATAAGACAAAATTAATTTATACAACGAAAATAAAAGTATCGAAATGAAATTTCAGAGATGGGCCAGTGAAAATATTTGGTTGAGTGGGAATCAGCAAATTTGTGGTGAACCACACAGAGAGGTGGGTTACGTCAAATTTATGACAGCCAGTAGAGTTTGGTGCGTGTCGGTTTTGTTATAAGACAAAATTGATTTATACAACGAAAATAAAAGTATCGAAATGAAATTTCAGAGATGGGCCAGTGAAGATATTTGGTTGAGTGGGAATCAGCAAATTTGTGGTGAGCCACACAGAGAGGTGGGTTACGTCAAATTTATGACGACCAGTAGAGTTTGGTGCGTGTCGGTTTTGTTATAAGACAAAATCGATTTGTACAACGAAAATAAAAGTATCGAAATGAAATTTCAGAGATGGGACCGTGAAGTTTTTCGTTGGGAGGGTTAAACAACAGTAGAGGTTGGCGCGTGGCCGAAGTGTGAGTGTGTACGTTGGGAGTTGCGTCATGGCAAGAGTTTTTTTTTTCGTGTGACGCGTCGATTAATTTCCACGGTCGGCAACGCGCGCGTATCGATTCCGCCCGCCATTCATCAGCGCGCCGCGCGCGTCAATTAAATTTATGTTCGCGTTCTAATAGAATCGTATTTCATAACGCGTCTGAAAAACAATAGCCGCCGTAGATTATCTTTATGGCCCCTTTGTGGTGCGTTCCACCATTGTTCTTTTCAACTAGCGTTTACGAAAGGGCACACGTACCGGATTTGATCGGCGCGGCGCGGCGCGCGTTTTCGTGCGCTTCTAATCAGGGCCGGCCTGGAAAAATCGCTAATTGCCGCGGTTCCGCGTTTAATTGGGACGCAGTAAATTTTTATTGGTCAATTAGGGCGAAACAAGCTCAGGACGTTGACGTTTTTATTTCGATCGGAGATCAAAGCGGTTTTGTATTCGTGGAAACGTTCGATTCAACTTTCAAGAATTGAACGGAAAAATATTATGAGAAAAAATAAATAAAATTATAGAGTGGTCCAAAATTAACTACCCATGGATCGGTATCTTAGATCTTAGTTCGCTTTTTTCAAGATACAGTTATGGCAGAAGTTTGCCCAGACGACACGACAAGTGCTATGACATTAATGAAGTGTTTAACATCAAACTACTGACAGATAGAACTAACAGAGAACAAAATCTCTGCACTTTGTAATTTAAAGAAAGTATGGTTACAAATTTGTAATAATTACTCTCCGAATAGCTTTCTCAACAGTCGACATACGTCGCTAATCGTCTAATACGTACTAAGTAGAAACTAGAAAAATATCGAGTAAGTCGATCGCAGCTGCAGCGGGTAAGACCCGAATAACTAACGTAACGGTTTGAAACTATTAAGGGTGTAGATTGATAAAAAAATTATCGGTATATTAAACACGGCTATTTATTTACAAAAAAAAGGGTTTATTTATCATGGTCATCTCTATTCATTGAATTTTAAATCATACCGTATGAGGTGCTTCGAGAATTTTTTTCTGAAAAATTCAACGAGAAGCGAATTTTTTTTTAAATTAATTTTCTATTCGGTGAGCAGTGATTTCTCGTCCACGCTATATTTCAAAGGGTAATGAACACGTCGAATTTCTGTCAAAAAAAAAATAAGACAATAAAATATCATACCAAGATTCGTTGATTCTATAGTGTTTTTATAAAATAAATAACTGCGTTTTTTTTTTAATCCGATCGTCATTTGGTTTTTTGTTTGGAAGTTTCCTTTTAATTTCCCGTTTTTTTAAATCGAAGTCGATTACTTTCATTTCTTTTCTTTTGAATTGGTTGTTTAGTTAGTCGAGTCGGTGGCAATTGTTTCATCTCCTGGCTTGCTCGTCTCGTCTTGCTCGTAATTTATATTTAAAAAATTTTTCTTTTCTTACATTGGATAAGACGGTAGCAAGTGATTTATCTATTGGGTTCCTCGACATTGCGTCTTTTACAATTAAAAAAAATTGTTTTGTAAATTAGTCAAATAATGTAAATGTTGGCTGCGAGTCGTCAGGATCGCAATGGGGCCCCCGAGCATATTCTGTATAGCTATTTCGGCCCTAATTGGGGCCTCATCAGCAGAACAGTAGCTCAAATAGTCAAATAATAATAATAATATACATAATAATAATAATAATGATAAATAGCGATAATTGCGATAGCAATTGTTTTTTCCACTGACTCGCATGCCTTTGTGATTTTTAAATTATTTTCAAAATGTCTTTTAAATCTTTTATTTTCATTAGTCCTGAGGATAGCAATTGTTTTTATTCCCTGCTTACTTTTTGCCCACTTTTAAGTTTTTCCAAAATTTGAAAACTTTTTTCGTTCTTTTGTTTCTATTTCTTTAACTTTTAAAAATATTATTTTCTTGGTTTGGCTTCAGTGGTTCATGAGTCACGAGTCATGACAGTCATGTTTTCAGTCTTTTATTTCGATTTGCAAAGTTTTTTTTAGATTCTTTTAAATTCTTTTTCGCACACATTGTCATTCGATTTTTCTAAATAATAATCTCGCGATATGTCCCCCTCAGTGTCTCTCTCTTTCACTAATCTAGCTAAAAATTTAAGAAAAAAAAAAAAGAAAGAAAAACAAAGCATTTGTAGCGAGCTTGCAATGTCGCTTGTATGTATACCTTGTCTGGTCGTCTGACAACACTGTAACTTTCGCCGGAAACGTTTGCTTTAAAATTCTTTCTCCGCATTGGTACTTTTATTCGAATATCTTTACGTCATAATTTTTCCATTGATCACGCCATTTTATCTAATTGGAGTTGCCGGAAGTGTCCCATGCTTTCCTCGAACTCGCCACTTTTATGTCTGCCGTCTTGTGAAATACACGTATCGTGACGCTCTCGTGAATTGTTGCTAAATTAGTGCAAAATTCAAACTAATTACAGTTTGACTGGAAGATCCAAGTATTTCACACGGCTTTGTGAAACGCAAGTCGACCTCATTAAGTGCAGGTATGTTCTGATATTTTTTTAATGGCGCCGCAGTAATTAATGGTCGTTCTTCTTGTCCTTTTGGGATCGTTTTTTTTGTTACTTCTTTCGGGACCTTAATTATTCTTTACCGAAAAATTTCGCATTCGTCCTGTGTACCGCCGACCGTGAGTCCGTGAAGCGACGTTTGCGCTGAAGGGTGTCGCTACCTACTCGAACTAAGGTGAACCAGATAACAGCTGGACGTCAGATACCTTTGTTTATATTTCTCGGACATTGTTACCGGCCCGTTACGGTGCCTATACTCAAGTAAAATTAAAATTTCAAATAACCGATTAATCGACTTTACCATTGCACCTTCTGTGCAATCAGATCTGATTAACCGCGTACCATGTGAATCAATTATTTTACTTTTAACTGAGTGCATTTAAAGTTGACGAGTTGAGACAACTGTAGTTGTTTCGTTTGTTGTGCAGTAATATATTTGTTATATACTGTGTGTGTTTTGTTCATGTCTAACCCTACGCTGAACGTATCTAGTGAGTCAAATCTCCTGAAGGTTAGTTTTTACCTGGAGCGAACACGACGAGACCTTGGGAACGGTTTCGAAGTGGCACCTTCAACCGTGGTTAATTCCCTGGCACCCTGGTTTATTGTATTTAGTACCCCTCCCTTCTTCACTGAGCCAGTTTTGGGAAAAAATTTGTGGGAAAGCAACGCTTACTTGTCACCTGGTATTTTCAAATTATTGAGGAGTACAATTTTGGGGTAACAAGAGATCGATTAGCTTTTGTTTTACTTTCTTTTGTGCAATGACGAAAAAGGTATTCCAACTATTTGTCTCTTGATTTTGTGTTTGTGTTTTTGTTACTTTTTGTTATTGTTTGTCTTTTGTTTTGTACTGAATTCAATTCCTGAAGAAGCTGTCAGTATGAACAGCGAAACGTCGAACTACAACAAGTTCAACACACGGCAAAACCCGGAAGACATAGATGCATTGGACACCCACCGTGAAAATGTACTTTTTTTATTTTTGTCTTTTGTTTTGTTTGTTTTTTGTTTTATTTATCTTTGTTTCTTGTTTGTTCCTGCTACATTTTTTGCCCAAATACCTCAAATGTCTTGAAAGCAGCCCTCCTAAAAAAATGAACGAAATTTTAACTAATTAAAATTCATAATTGCTTTTGTAAAATAATAAAGTCCAAATACAAGCAGAAATTTAAATTGAAAAAATTACCTAATGCGCGAGAAAAAAAAAAATTGTTATTGGAAGATGAATGCGTCATCCTCCAATAACTACTTGTGTTAATTTTTCCTGATTTTTATTGATCGTCTTTTGTTTTTGTTTGTTTTATTCCCTCATCGTTCTTCTTTATCAAAAAAAAAAAAAACGATAGAGGATCGAAAAGTAAAAGACGTTCAGTCAGGCAACAGCGAAGATTATTTATAAAAATAAAAGACGATCGATTGCAGAAGACTCCACAATGAATAACAATAACAACGAAAATGAAAAGAGAAAGAAAACGAAAGAAAGAAGAAACAGAACAGAAATATTCGGCTAACACAGAAAGCCCTGTCTATTGAACAATAGTAAATGCAAAGACACTTAAATTATAAAAAAAAGAAACAGTAAAAAAGTAACGAAGGTAAACAAAAAAAAAGAAGTAAATAGCGGCTTAGCTGGCAAGGAAAAGTAACTGTCGACGCACGTTTCGGTCTTATTAGACCTCATCAGGACAGTGGACAGTGGATGTTGCACTCGAATTACGGGTCTTCTCAGTGTTTGCAGCAAATGTGCATTCGGTCTCCTGATCTGTTGCTTCATTTGTTGTTTTCTGTCTCCAAGTGTCAACACCTTACACCTTGGTTATACTGACCTGATGAGGTCTAATAAGACCGAAACGTGCGTCGACAGTTATTTTTCCTTGCCAGCTAAGCCGCTATTTACTTCTTTTATTGTATTTTCCTGGCGTTGACCTTTCCGTTATGAAGGTAAACAAAGTTAATGAAAAGTTAAAACCAGAGAAAACAATTTCTTTTTTCAAAAATTAAATCAAGTGAACATCACGAATAAATTAAATCTGACTAATAGATTTTTTCTTCGTTTTAAATTTGAATTTAAAATTAACTAACAAAAAAATTATCGATTACGGCTGCTTTTAAAAAAAAACGACTTTTAAGGAAGGCCCCGTTTAATGATCAATAAATTCAGAAAATTATTCAATTATCCTCGTCGCCCAACAATGTTGATTATGATTATTATTTTTAATTATCCGCCGTGAATTTACGACCGCCATTAAACGGGAATTTCGCTATCTTAATTTCCGAAATTATCGGAAATTATTCGCGACATAAATTAAAGCAGAGACGGTCGCAAAAAAATCAGTGTTTTACGATCCGGTAAATCTCGGTAATTTATTGGCGAATTTTATTCATATACGAGGGTGACTTATGTAACAATCGCAGATTTTCGAGCGGGCGGCATTCAATGGCCACCAAATATGAATGTGCATTTCGTTTTTGGGGTGGAGACGGAGAAAGGGGGCGAGGAATTCTGGAAACATAAAAGTAAGACACAACTCGCTGCGTACAACACGTTATACGGAGTAGGAACATAAATATTCAAGGAATGCCAGCGAACGATACGTTTCGTCCGTAGCCAAAGATAAGACCGTCGACGCGACGTCGTCGTTTTGACGGTGGAGGGAAGGCAAAAGTGGTGGAGGCAACCCCCCCGAAAAATAATACCTAAGTATTCCTGTATAATTCGTAAGTGCGTATGCCCCGATGATAATATAGTAATCCGGAGTTGAGCATCGTTTTGTCATAGTTTACGTCCGTCTCTCTCCTGACCTTCGGCTCGCTGTGTACACAATGAAATATACCTGTTCTCGTGTCCTTTTCCCTCTAAATCCCGCTAATAAATCCGTCTTCATTGAACGCATCTTCGACTTTACTATACTATTTGTCGGCGGTCTCTCTCCTTACTTGGGCGAGAGAGCGCGGTCCGTCTCGCTCTGCCTTCAAGAAAAATACAGCAAAAGTTCTCTCCTTCTATCAAAATATGTCAAGTATGTATGGCCGTCTCTCTCCACATCATTGTTGTGTCTCGTCGGACTTGAAGAATCGGCCAGAACCGCTTCACGCTTCAGTCTTTCAAAGCACTGCTCCGGCTGAGGACGTGCGATCGATCGCCGGCGTGCTCTATGGAACTTCTTTTCTTCTTCTTCTTTCTTTCGTTGTCGCAGCGAGCGCAGTGAAAAACTCCGGTTGGGTGCGCGGACGTGCTCCGACGGATCCGGAAAAATCGCGGACTGTGTGCGTCGCCCGGGAAACTCATAGTGTTTCACTTGCGAAATTCAGTGTTGCAAACGGTGTGGCTCTCTCTACTTGGCGAGACAAAGCGCTCTGGATATCACACAGAGCTTTTTATTGCTCACGTCCGTCGATAAGCGAACTATTTTCGAGCGGATACACACAGGTATTGACCAGAATCTTTTGCCAAATTTTTAGTTTCCGGAGAATCAGAAAAAGAACATTTGCGGATTCGTCGTCTGACGACTCATTGAAGTCACTCGAGTTTTCGTCTTAATTTCCACTGTTTCATAAAAGTCTTGTTAGAAAAATCTGACGAATTTCAGCCCCTCCTGATGAACTTCATCGAAATGCCTGGAATTTTCGATCAATTTCTTTTGTCCATTCTAAAATAAAATCATTGATATTTCAGATGAATTTCAATCCCTCAAGTCCCCCAGTTTCCATTTCGATGATAATCGAATAGCTTCATCGAAATCGTCTGGATTTTTACCGGATTTTATCTTAAGCTTTGTTGTATTATGAAGTCATGTGAATTTCTCCTCCCAAGTCCCGAGCACTTTCCCCCCGTTTTCAAGTTCGTTAATGATTGGATAATTTCATCAAAAATTGAAACTAAACGCGTCCGGGTTTCATTCACATTTTCTTCATCTTTTGGAAAACAAATAAAAATCATCTTCGGGTTCGTTGTATCACGCTTCGTTGAAATTTCCGGAGTTTTCGCTCAATTTTCACCGCTTCATGAAATCGACGAATTTTAGGCTTTCAAGTCTCATCCTTCAGATTAGTTATTGATGATGATCGATGAATTTCATCGAAACCGTCTGAATTTTCGACCAATTCTTCATTTTGCATTCTTTTATAAAACCATTGAAATTTCTGGCGAATTTCAACCGGTCAAGTTTCCAGTTTCATTTTCGATGATAATTGAATAACTTCCTTGAAATTTCCGGAATTTTCGACGAATTTAAGCGCATGTAATTTTTTGTCAAAATTTTACCTCAAGTCCCAAGCGCTTTTTTTTCCCATTTTCATCACTGATAATGATCGAATAAGTTCATCGAAAACTGAAAATAAAAGGCTCATTCACGTTTTCATTAATCTTCTAGAAAACGTCGTCTCATTAGTCGTTGAAATTTCCGGGAATTTTCGACGAATTAAGCTCAGTTTTCACCGCTTGAAATCGCTATGAAATCGTCAAGTTCCTTAATTTTTTCTTCCAGTTTCATTTGTGACAATAATCGGACGACTTCGTCGAAATCGACGGAACTTTCGGCGAATCCAAGCTTAAGGTTGTTGCATCATAAAATCATTTTTGACAAACTTGATCCTCTTAAGTTCGGAGCACTTTTACACCGTTTTCATAATAGAAAATGAACTTCTGCAAACAAAAAAAAAAAAAAATACGATGAATTGGCGATTCGTCTTCTCACGATTCGTTGAGATCTCCGAAGTTTTCGATGAAATTAAGTTCAATTTCCACCGCTTCATGAAATCGTCGAAATTTCTAATGAATTTCAATCGCTCAAGTCCTATTCACTTTTTCCTCTGGTTTCATGATCCTTGATAATAGAATATCTTCATCGAAATAGCCCGAATTTTCGATGACATTTTCATTGCTTTACAAAATTATTGATATTTCTGACGAATTTCAGCCCCCTTCACTTTTCCTCCAGTTTGTTTATCGATGATGGTCGAATAGCTTCATCGAAATTGTCGGAATTTTCGACGAAATCAAGCTCACTTTTCTCTGTATCATAAAATCATCGAAATTTCTGACGAATTTCAACTCCTCAAGCCCCATTCACTTTTACCTCGAGTTTCTCTGTCGAATAACTTCATCAAAATCGCCGAAATTTTCGACGAATTTATGCTTAACGTAATTTTTGACGAATCTTCACCTCTCAAGAACACATTTCATCGATAATGATCGGAATCATTTCATCGAAAACTGAAACATCGATGTTTTTAGACGCGCGAGTCGAAAGCGTCTCCGTGACTTTAAATGTTTTTCAAAATTGAACGTTTCTTTTGTTTTTTTTTCCCGTTATTGGCATTTGTTTTTAACAAGAAAGTCACCGGAATGAAACCTAGACTCAATTCTCTTCCGCGTTTTTTCCATCTTGTCTTTGTCGACCGAAATAAAAGACATCTATAGATTTATTTCCGTAATGAAACCCGGATGTACGTCATCTAAATCGACGGCAATTGTTCTTCAACTGCAATTGTTTTATTCTCCTGTGCAAAAATGTCTTGTTAGTCTATTCTTTCAATCAAGTGGAGTAAATGTTTCATTATTTCCTAGTTTTGCTTGACTCTGCGTTTTCCAGAAGTTTTTCGAAATTTTTATTTCGTTTTTCATAAATTATGTAGTAGGATCGACAGCAAACTATTGTTTCATCTACTGGCCAACTTTTACTAAATTTCTTTTAATTCTTCTCTTTTTCTTTTTACCTTGGTCGAATCGATGGCCATTGCTTTAACTCTTGACTTACATGCTTCTGCGTTTTTTGAATAATTTTCTAGATTTTGGTGTTTTAGTACTTTCCTAGTTTATTGGTCGATAGCAATCGATACCTTTTATTTCGATTTTCAATATTCAAATCTTAAAAAAAAATTATACACGAGTAACAACATGACTGTGTTCTTACGCCCGATTTTACAATCGTCGGATAAGCATTATTCTTAAAATAACGTGACGTAGATGTGACGTAGATATGGAAGAACATTAAAGGATATTCCGCGAGCAGTTATTCCGTCCTTATTCCGCGATTGTAAAACTGGGCTTTAGTGACATTTCTTCCCGACAGTATTCCCTTGATTTGTCTTCAGTGTCTTAGCAATTACTGGTTTCCTTGTCTTCACGTGTATTTCGATTTTGAAAATTTTAAACGTCGAAGCATTTTCCTTTTCCGAACAGTAGATACTTACTCGCTTGATAACAATCGTTTTTCGTAGATCGTTGTTTTCGCATCATGGAAATCTACGAAATCTAAAAAGGTTTTTTTTATTGCATTCGACACGAACGAATAATTTTAAAATTTTCTGGATTTTTAAAAAACAACGTAATCAAATAAATTAATTAAATAAAGATATTGTTAGTGAATAATATATAATTAAATTGAAATAAGCACTAACAATTTCGATCGAGAATCGAACTCGAGTCTTCTGCTCACGCGGCAGATGTTCTGACCATTGAGCTAAAGCGACACCGAGTTCAGTTATCGTCTAATATAAATTAGAATCAATCAGATAACTGAACTCGGTGTCGCTTTAGCTCAATGGTCAGAGCATCTGCCGCGTAAGCAGAAGACTCGAGTTCCATTCTCGATTGCGGCGGAAAATTTTTCCGTCAAAATTTGTGTTGGTGCTTATTTCGATTTAATTAAACAACGTAATTATTTCATGCAAAAGTTTAACAAGTATTGACAATTTTTATTTTATTTTCTTGCGCTGAAAAAGATGCAATTATTCCAGGCGGACGTCAAGATACAACAAAATCAGCCGTCATTTGTTTAATCGTTCCGATAGTAATTGTTTTCACTCCCGAAAATTAAAAGAAAACTCTCGTTTTGAAGCTGTTTTCATCATCAACCGTTTTACTCTTTCGTTTGCAATTGTTTCAGCTCTCACTTCGAAGGAACTACCGAGTGATTTTTTTGAATTTTTTATCAACTTTTGCCATGAGATCTGGATGGCATGTCTTAGCTTAAGTGAAAAGTCCGTCGTAGCACTCCTTTTTGCTGTTTTAAAGTAAAGCTACGACATGCCGTCCAAATTCCGTGGCAAGAGTTGATAAAATATTTAAAAAATCACGCGTTGTAATATCAGTCGTTTAATTGTTTGTCGATAGCAGTTGTTTTCATATAAAATAATTCGTTTAATTATTTTCCGATGCCAACTGCTTTTCATTGGATAACTTTAAAAAAAAAAAAGTGTTACGTCTTCAAACTGTTTTAATCGTCAACCGTTTGACCCCTTCGCTTGCAATTGTTTCGGTTGACAGTTCCGTCGGTGACAGCAATGAATCAGCGGTAAACTTTTCGGGCAAAACAAGGCGGAGCCTTTCCCTTCTAAATTCTTTCCGGTTTCGTAGGTGAATGGGCAGTTGTTTTTCGATAGCAACTGTTTAGCTACGCTACAGTTTTCGGAAGCATCCGGAATGCTTTTCCTTTTTTTATTTCAAATCCAATTATCGTAAATTGTTTGTTTTGTTTCAAGCCGTAGCTCTCATTTTTTTAATGACTTTTATGTTTCCTTTCCTTTTCTAACTTAGTGGTTTTCTCCTCAATTTTTGAATGGTTGTAACAAAGGCGGATGTAAACAAAGAGAGGCGGGGGGGGGGGGGGGCGACGGTGTCGATTTTTGAATTGCAACGCGAGAAGACGGACGCAAAAAAAAGACGAAGAGAAAAAGCTGACTCACGACGCGAGAATTTCTAGTCCACTAATCTGACGTTAATAATCGTTGTTTTGCAAACGTGCACAACTCAATTAACACTTAACGATTTCTCACGTGCTCATCTCTATTAGTTACACGCCAGTTACGACAAGTTCACGTCGAAATCAAACCGGCCAATTAAAATGTAATAAAATCCGGAATCGAGTGTACGCACCTAATTCCGGAATGACGTAAGCGACGCGTAATTTAAGATACGCACGGGACCACAAATTCAGAGTTCATTTTTTTATTTTCGAAATCACATGAAAGCTGAAAATCACGCAATGAAAGAAAGCCCACCCAATTAGAGGTGGGGTCGGGGCCTCAACCTTTACATCTGCGTAAAACACTAAAACCGAATTGATGATCGTGTCGTGACGCACCGTTAAAGTCTCCGTTTAAATGCGGGATTGAAGGTGTATCACGTGCGTTTTAAAGAGAGCTAAGTGCGGACGCGTGTCGCGGGAAATCGCGCAAAAAATCGAAGGCGGCCGATTCGATTTTACGAGCACGGATTTACGGGCGTCGTAAATAACCGGGTTTGTAAAACCTCCCGATTTATTAGGGTCCGACCAATTTCAACTTGAACTAAAATCAACAGATGGCGACGAAATTAATTCAGGCAAAAGCCGCGATAAAAACTAAACGGACTTCGAGGAAGTCCGGTCCTGCTTTTTCCAACTACGTCCCACCTGAGACAACAGCAATTTAAGAGAAAGCGTACCCGATTTTATTGCAGTTTTAAGAAATAAACACAATACAGAAAAAGTACTCAAAGAACTTACTTAATTCGATAAGAGATGGCGTCTTTTTAAAAATATGGCTCGAGGTGTCGCTTTATAATTTTTAAGAGAAGACTTTGTACGGACATAAATAATTAAGTTCACCTTTTTCTTTCAAAATATGACGCAATATGACGATGATTTTTAATTTCAAAGTATTTCTGGTTGTAATCTCGGACCGCGTTTTTGATTTGGGCCAACAGATGGCGGGACATGAGAATAGATGAAGAAAACGGACCTAAACGGATAAATCCACGGTTTTCTTTTTAAATCTAAGTATAATGCAAGATGTCGCTCTATAGTTTTTATTCTTAGTTTAAAACCTAGATTTGTATAACAGTTTTAATCTCAGAGAGCGATTTTGATCTGAGTCAATAGATAGATTAAATTTGAAAACTTGAGAATTATAGAAATCGAGGCTTTCTCATCGCGCTTTCGTTTACCGGGACAAAATGAATGAGCTCGCGATTTTCTTCATAAATCTGCCACAAGATGTCGCTCTTATGAGCTACGAAGTCTGAATTCGCATAACGCAATACAATCGCAGATTTTTTGAGTTGATCCAATCAACAGGACATGAGAAGATTTGCATAATAGTTTAATCTCAGACTACGATTTTAACTTTATCCAACAGATGGCACTACTTTCAAGAAATTCAGTTTCTTCCGAGAACTCTCAAAGACAAAAGTGTGCTTTTGTTTACTGGGCGTAAATGCATTAACCTTCGATTTCCTTTTTTTTTGTAAATCTGACGGAAATCTGTAGATTTCGATTTTGATTTGAACCAACTCAAATGTGACTGTATTTGGCTGTACTTCTAAAATCTTTCTGTTTTGTTCCAGGTCTGAAATGATGAAGTGATTTCCTGGAAGCAGTGATGGTATCCTTCGTTTGGTGATGATGATGATGAAGCCTGACCTAGACGCCAACAAAATGGACAAGAAGACCCTGCCACTGTGGCACAACGACGCGAAGCCCTCGGCCAAACCGCCCGTGTACAGGAACTTATGTTTACTGAGTGTCGTGTTTGCCTTCTCGGTGGGCCTCTTCGTGGGTATCTTGATCCCTCTAGTGTACTTCAGAGACAGTCCGAAGCCCGTCGAGGTCCCGACCGATGCTAGTGAAGTGATTCGGACGATTTTCGTGAATAACAGCTACGGCGGAGCCACCACCACCAAAGACTCCATCAACGAATACCCGACGGTCTCGTTCATCGATCGACGGTCGCCAGGTGAAAACGTGCTGGATTCGTTGGTCGAGGATGGGATTTATTGGGGCAGGAGCGTAGAAGAAGCGCTACCCGAGGGATATGACAGGACCAAGCACTCCACTTGGGCCAGCTACGTGGCCAAAGGGGTCGCCGTCAAATTAGAAAATGGCTGTGGGCGAATGCAGAATCGCCTGGTGACGTTCCAGGATGGTTCTCAGGGTTGCGTGAGGTACCGGCAGAATACTGATCAAATCCAAGGGGAGTTGTTCAGCTTTTACTTGGCCCAAATCCTCAAGTTGGAGAACCTGGCCCCATCTGTAGTCAGCGTCGTGAATTTGAAAGCCCCACTGTGGCAGAACCTTGCCCACGACATTGCTTCGGCCCAGTGGAACTCGAATAGGCCCATCGTTTTAACCAAGTACATCCCTAATTTGGATTCGGCGACCATTCCTTCGGTCTTCAAGCCCAGTGAGAGGCACCTCAATAAAAACGACGTCGTTAATATGACGGCCCTCCAAAATAACCGCCACCTCCTCAATAGTTTGGTTGAGCTGGCGCAGTGGTCGGATTTGATTGTTTTTGACTACCTGACGGCTAACTTGGATCGCGTTGTGAACAATCTGTATAATTACCAGTGGAATGTGAACATCATGGATGCGCCAGCCCATAATTTGGCGAAGAAAATCGACTCGAACCTGCTGGTTTTTTTGGATAACGAATCGGGGTTGCTCCACGGCTATCGATTGTTGCAGAAATATGAGATTTACCACTCGATCTTGCTGGATAACCTTTGTCTCTTCAGGAGACAAACGGCGGACGTGGTGAGGCAATTGAAGCGCGATGGCAATGTGGGGGCGCTCCTACGGGGCATGTTCGAGAAGCAAAACGGCGCCAAAATCAAGGATGTTCTTCCGACTCTCCCCGACAAGAGCATCAAGATCCTCAACGAGCGGATAGATAGGGTTTATAACCAGGTGGTTAAGTGCGAACTGTTGTTTTCGGATGGCGAGCGGAAGACGTGAGAGCGGAGCCGATTTAGTGCGAATTAAATCTGTGATTCCCCCAGTGTGTAAATTAATGTAAATTTTAATTTATTTTTGCCGCACTTGAATTTCGATTGTGATATTAATGATTTAGGCTTAGGAGCGATCTTGCCTGCGCACGCACGTTTTCTGTACAGCCCTGTATGTATTTATGACCAGTCTGCACAGACCAAATATTAAGTACCAAGAGTCGAGGGGTAATAAAGTAACGAACGTTAGAAGCGCGAGCGTCAGCCGTCGCCCGCTGTTACGAGAACGTACCTTTACGCTCTTGCCCCCTTTATTACGTCTCGCCTCTCGATGAAGACGATCACGACGATTAAAAAAACTATTATTTTATTCTAAAAAAAAGAATCTGTAAATACATGTAAAATACTAGAATAATATAATAAAATTTTTAAATTCTTGCGCGAGAGTACTTCATTTCATTACATTTTTTTTTATTAACATGAAAAATTACGCCAGCGAGTTGGAATGTGCCGGACATTATTTATTTACTGCTACGCGTTTATGAAAACAATTTCCGATGGGGTCGCCGACAAACCCGACCGCACGGACATAAACCGCGCTTTTAATTTCGAAGGGAATAATTGTGGTCGCCATAAAGACCGAGGCAATATGGACGTTGGAAATGAAAAATTTGCGCCGCACGCCATCTTCCTTCCTCTCTTTATTGCATATGAAATTAAATTAATAATAGCGAAGCGGCGAGAGGAAACTCATCTTCGCAAAGCGACATGCGTTGTTCGTATTACATTGAAGATTTCGAATCAATTTAGAAGAAAAATAGAATTCACGATGCTTTTTTGTTGCTCGGCCTTCATTCTTAATTGAACGATGGTGCGATGGGTATTTTGAACCTTATTAAGGTCCTGGAATTTTAAGAAGAAACTCTTAAAACAATTTAGAAAAAAAAAGCACCTTCATTCTTAACAGGTGCGATGGGTTTTAAAACATATTTTGAACTTTATTATGGTCTTTAAGAAGAAGAAGAAACTGTTCGTCTTAAAACTTCAAAGTGTTGCTCGGTCGGTTACCTTGAAAATTCCGAAGCAATTTTTAATTTTTAATTGATCAAGTACAATAGGTTTTGTAATGCATGTTGAATCTAGTAAGTCGGTCGCAGTCGCGGCAGGCGATATCAGAATAACTAGCCAAACACCTCCCGAACGAGCTGATAGGCTTGTCTGGTGTAAGAACAAACAAAAACTTATTGCGGCCCTAATATTTTAAGGCCGAAAATGTTTCCTCAACAAAACGTCTTAGTTTCTTGACGTAAATCCATTATAGTGTAGATAATAATTAATAAAAGAAAAACGGAGATTTTATAGTCCAAGTTTTAATCTACACACCAGTTATATAAACCCAACTAGTTTCGGCTTTTCGCCATCTTCAGGGGATAAATCTTAAAATATTTAAATTAACAATAAAAATTTTTAATAAGATTTTAACTTACCGAAAATCAGGAGTTATTGAAATAATATAACATAACTTTCAAAGATTAATACATATTAAAAATTCGATAAAAAACAATTAAAAACGATTAAAATTATTTTCGACTAGAAACAATTACCATCTGTACGGAGGTCTGAGGTCGACTGAAGCGTGTAAAATAAAGAAGGGAAATCATGAGTGGACTTTAGATTAAGCGATCTGAAATTGTTGTCTTGTATTGTTCGCAAAGATGTAACGGTTTAAAACCTTTTTCTATTGTAAACGAGTGATTGTGAATTTTTAAGTGTTTGAAAAAAATTGAATTTTGATTTTTTAAATGTTCAGAAATTCTAGTTTTAAATTGTCTACCACATTTTCCTATATAGGTTTTGCATCTCAACCTATATAGGAAAATGTAAAATTATATATATATCTATAAACCCCTGATCTATGTAAAACAGGAATTTCATCTTTATTACGTACTACTAAATTTTGAAGGTTGATTGGTGTTTTAAAGGCAACGTTTAAATTTTTGTCATGTTTTTTGATTATTGAGCTTAATTTATATGAAATTGAGCCGTAATAATTTAATTTTACATATCTGATATTTGGTTTTTCAGGAGGAAGAGCATAAGCTGAATTGTTGAGAAGTTTTTGTTGTTTTTTGATTATTAAATTTGAAATTAACTGAATGTTAAAACCATTTTCAATAGTTAAGTGTTTTAAAATATTGACTTCATTGTTAAAAGCTTGAGATGAAAGTGGAATCATGAATAATCTATGTATGTAGCAATTAAAAGCTGAAATCTTTTGTTGAAAAGGGTGATTGGAATCAAATGGTATTACATGTGAAGTGTGAGTTGATTTTCTATAAATATTGAATACATGTTTTTTTGAGATTTTTGAAATTGTTAAATCCAGAAAATTGAGGGTATTGTTTTGTTCAATTTCTAGAGTAAATGTGATATCAGTGTGTATAGATTTAATAAAATTATGAAGATTTTGCAATTGATCTTTTGTGCCCGTCCAACAAATTAAAATGTCATCAACATAGCGGTGCCAATAAAAAATGTTATTAATAAGATGGTTATTAGATTCAAAAATTAAAGATTCTATATGGTCCATAAATATCTCAGCTAATAACGGTGATAAGGGATTACCCATTCCTAAACCTTTAGTTTGTCTATAGAATTTATTATTAAAGACGAAAAAGTTTTGTTCGAGGCAGATGTTTAACATTCTAAAGACACTTTCAGTAATTATATCACTCAAGTCAGAGTTTGTTAATAATTTTTTAATCAAGGTTAAAGTTAAAGGAACAGAGACATTCGTGAATAAATTGGTGACATCGAAAGAGGCAAGTAATGAATTCTCAGGTAAATCTAAATCTTTAATTTTTGAAGTCAGTTGATGAGAATTTTGAACTGAATATTTCGGTTCAAAATTTAATTTTGATTTTAAGAAATTATTTAAAAACTTAGCAATAAAATAACATGGAGAGTTAACAAATGACAAAACTGGTCTAATAGGATGTCCCAATTTATGGACCTTTGGTAAGCCATATAATCTTGGTGTAATACAATTCATTGGTAATTTAAGATTTTTATTTAAATTGTTTGATTCATTTTTAATAGCGATTTTTAAGTCTTTCTTGAAATTTTCTAGAGGGTTAGTTGTTAATAAAGTGAAAGTATTTTTATTATCAGACAAAAAATTTTCAACTTTGTTAATGTAATCTGTATGGTTTTGGATAACTAAAATATTTCCTTTATCTGCTTTACTAAGTAATAAATTATTATTTTTGATTTTCGATTTAATGGATAAGATTGTTGATTTGCAATTATGATTATTTTTAAGAGGTGTAAATGTTTTATCCGATTTTATTATTTTTGACACGTCACTTCTAATTAAATCTCTAGTTTCTATAAATATAGAATTATATATCTATAAATAGGTTTTAAACCGTTACATCTTTGCGAACATGGTTCACGTTTAAATATTTAGGAACATTTAGAAATTTATAAAAATATACAAGACAACAATTTCAGATCGCTTAATCTAAAGTCCACTCATGATTTCCCTTCTTTATTTTACACGCTTCAGTCGACCTCAGACCTCCGTACAGATGGTAATTGTTTCTAGTCGAAAATAATTTTAATCGTTTTTAATTGTTTTTTATCGAATTTTTAATATGTATTAATCTTTGAAAGTTATGTTATATTATTTCAATAACTCCTGATTTTCGGTAAGTTAAAATCTTATTAAAAATTTTTATTGTTAATTTAAATATTTTAAGATTTATCCCTTGAAGATGGCGAAAAGCCGAAACTAGTTGGGTTTATATAACTGGTGTGTAGATTAAAACTTGGACTATAAAATCTCCCTTTTTCTTTTATTAAAACGTCTTAGAATTGACAGCCATTAATGTCAGAGCATTTCTTTTGTTTATAGTCTCTGCTTTTTTTTTTGAAGGAAAAAATATAACAATTGAATTGCGCAATTTCTTGAGTTAGTCGCGCTGCGTAGACGTTTCAGGGAATGATAAACGTGCCATGCCAAAGCCAACTTGATTTGGATAAAAATTGACTGAAAGCGAGCCAGATTGGCCTCGTAAACAATCTTGCGATCAAAAAGAGTCCAAACCTGACAGTAGGTGTCGCTCTTAAATTAAAAATGAAAACAGAAATAAAATATTAAATCGATCACAGTCACCCGACATTCGTGGACTGAAGGTGCTCTTGAAGGTATTCGTCGAAACGTTGAATCTTATTCCGAAAAGAAATGCACCACACTTAAACGAGTTAAAAAAAAGTGAACATCGAAGAAGAACCGCCGAAATTTCACGGAGCTCATTGTAATACATCGAACGAGTTTTTAATTTAAAAGCGACACCTGTCGGTTATAATATTAATCACTGCCGACAGTTCTGATCAGCAACTGCCTGTCTTTTGCTAGTTTTACAGTTTTTATTTAGTTTTGGGTTGTTTTTGACTTGCGTTTACTGGAGTTAAAAGCGACATCTTTTCAACGTAAAAGCAACCAATTTGATTCCTTTCGCCTGTTTGGTCTCGTGCTCCGGCTGATCTTTCTATTTATCAATTAATTTTGCTTAAAGAGCGACATCTATCTAAAGTTAAACCTATCGATTTGGCTTTCTTGAACTGTCATGTCGTTTGCAAAATGTCTACGAGATGTCTCTCGTTCTAGTATATTTATTTATTTCTTTATTTTTTAAATCGTTTTGGCTAAAATTAGAGTGGGATGCATTTTAAGATAGCAGCGACATCTACGAGAGTAAAATCAATTGTTTTGAACTTTGTGTACCTCAAGACAGTCTCTATCGTTTGCAAAGTCTTTCTCACCCGAGCGTGTTTGTTTGCTTAAACTTTTTGTTCTAATTACAGAGATCACGTTTTTGAGTTATACTTAGAACTGACATCTATTGAGAGTAAAATTAATTGTTTTAGATACTTTTAAAGCGTAAGACTGTCCTTCGCTTACGAAACGTCTACGAGATGTCTTTCGTTCAAGCGCATTTATTTTCTTCTTCAGTTGTTTCTTCTTTTTTAATAATTAAAATGGGCTGCATTTTAAGCCAGCAGTGACACCTAACAGGAGTAAAACCAACTGTTTTGAGCTTTCTTGAGCCTAAAGACAGTCTGTCATTTGCAAAACGTATACGAGACGTCTCTTTCTACAACGCGTTTCTTTTTAAATTACTTTTCATAGAATTTTCACGGTTTCGAGTTAGGAACGACATCTATCGAGAATAAAGTCAATTGTTTCATGGTTTACAAAAAAAGAGTCCACTCGTTCTAGTTCAATTGTTTTTTTTTTCTTTCAATCGTTCATTTTAAAATTAGGAGTGACATCTGTTTGAAGTGGCTTCAGTTTCAACGACTAACGAGAAGAAGCAGCAGCCCTGAGGAAGTTCTTCTGCAACAGAAAACGAAACGTCGACAATATAGAAGAAGTCAGCGTGACACGGTTCCAACAGAAAGCCAATTCAAACATGGACGACGGCCGCGGAAGCCTTCAAATTCAATTAGGAGTGACATCTGTCGATAGGAAAAGCAATAAATTTGGGTTCGTTTGAATCGAACGATAGTTCATCGTTTGTAAAATGTCCACGAGGTATCTCTTACTAAATTGCGTTTGTTTTCTTTCAATCCTCTCTTCTAGTATTAAAGACAACTGCGTTTTTGAGTTAGGAGCGACATCTGTCGAAAGTAAAACCAATTGTTTTAGATTCTTTTGAATCGCCAGATAAATCTTGGTCATTTTTTTTATTTTCTAATAATAGGTAATAGGCAGCAATAGGTTTAGCTAAAATTCAAGACAATTGCAGTTTAAAATAAGAGCGACATCTGTCGAGAGTAAAATCGATCGTTTTGAGTTTTTTTGATTCGCGCTGCAGTCTGTTATTTTCAAAGCGTCTACGAGATGTCGCTTCTCTAGTGCCTTTGTTTTTTTGTTTTTGTGGTGGGAGAATCAAATCAATCGTTTTGAGCCTTTTTGATTAGCGCTATAGTGCGTCATTCGCAAAACGTCTACAAGATGTCGCTTCTCGAGTGCGTTAGTTTTTTTTTTAATAGTTTTTGATAGAATTAAGGAAAGTTGCGTCTGCGTTCTTCAAAAACAAACAATTACAGAAAGTTTTTACTCCTTCTCAAACTCAAAATGCACTCGTAAACATTTGGGCGCCTTCGATCATATACAGGGGGCATTCAAAAATATTAAATCGACTCAAGAGTTAAACACTTTTACTTTGGAAGATTTAAGAAAATGAAACGGCGATCTTAAATATGCATAAAATTGATTAAATTTACTTTCATGTTTCCCCTGTACATGCCGGAAGATACTTTTTACAAATTAAAAAAAAAAAAAAAAATTAAAAACTAACGAAAAACAAAGAGAGGACTGCGACAAACAGAAACGAAATGAATTATGGAAAACGTCGATGAAATCAGAAAAAAAGAAATTATTCGCAAACGCGATACAATCGACATGGAAATAGACGAACGAAAAACAAAAGAAGGTCCAAGATTCTCAGGTGGTGTCAAAAAAAAAAAATCAAAAGACTAACGAAAAACAAAGGAACTCCAATGAACTACAACTAGCATCAAGAAAATAAATCGCAAACGGAAATAAAAGAATCAACACGGAAATAGGAAAAAAAAGATGAATGAAAAACAAAAGAAGGTCGGCGATTCTCCAGTGGGGCGTTAAAAAATTAATTTTTTCTTTTCAGTTATCTTTTGTTTTTTTTTCGACGTTAACTTTGGTACAAACATAAATTTTTTTTTTCAATTCTGAATTTTCTTTCTGCGAGGGCGATCGTCAGTTGTTTTTCTTCATTATTAATTGTTCTTTTGTTTTCCTTAATAATGAAAAGTAGTTACGCTCATTTATAGTAGACTCAGCGGCCGTTTCCTATAGAGAACGGTCCGGCCAAAATTCGATTTTCTTTTGTTTTTTTTTTTTCAAGATGATTCATTCTGCACGTTTTTTTTCTTGACAGACGATTGCGAACTTTCTTGTTATTTTTCGCTTTGGTTAAACATGCATAAAATGCTAATTAAAACAGAACAACTAAATCAATTATTTAATTTGTATTTGATTTTTTTTTTTTGTAAAATAGTTCGTCTTGATTGCGGTCCGACTAGCCACAAAAATGTCCTGGATATAAATTGATTGCATTTCGACCTCGGTCCATGTACTAAGTCCGCGTACTGATAAAGCTATTTTATTGGACCGCTATCTTCGAACTGATTTCTATAAACCTCGGTCCGTGTGTTAAGCAAAACTCGTTCATTGGCTCTTAAAACCGTGCAGCCTCAAACTGATCTATTTCAACCTCGGTTCGCGTACTGCTAAAGCTGTTTCATTGAACCATCATTACAGCATACGTACTTCAAACTGATTTATTTAAACCTCGGTTCGTGTACTGCTAAAACTATTTTATTTTACGGTAAACTTCAAACCGCTTTTTCTAATTACTGACGTCTGTTTAAGTTTTGTTTTATTTTCCCCATCATTTTCATAATTTTGAATACAGCGCTTCTGAAAACTGTCAATCATTTCTTTGTTTTCTTTTTTTTTCCAGTTAATTCGTCGTATCTCATTCTTTTGTCATTTGTTAGTTTTCTTTTGTACTTGATGTTGTTTCAGTACTTTTAATAATTATCAATATCATTTCTTTTCTATTCGTGATTTTCAAATACTTCGTCGATCGAAAACCTGTCGGAAAACAAAAAAACCCTGCAATGAATAAAGTACAAATAGCGTCAATTAAATACGAAAAAATAAATCGCAAACAGAAATAAATGAATCACTACGAAAATAGGAGAGAAAAAGTGAATGGGAAACAAAAGGAGATCGACGATTCTCCACTGGAACGTTAAAAAAATCTAACTGAAAACAAAGGAACACTGTCCAAAGGGAAAATGAACTACGAAAAGGGTCGATGAAATAAGGAAAAATAATTTGCGAACAAAAATAAAAGTATAAGAGAAAAAAGATGAATGAAAAACAAATAAAAGATTGACGATTCTCCAGGTGGGTATTAAAAAAATCAAAAGATTAACGGAAAACAAAGGAAAAGTGCAATGAACCACAAGCAGCATCAAGGAAATATGAAAAATACTTCGCAAGCATCAAGAAAGTACGAAAAAAAAAACATTTGAGCGGCACTGGAATTCCACAACATATCAAGAGTGCCCTATTCAATAGTAAAACCTATTCTGATCAATACCTGCTTCATGATTAAGTGATGTCTCGGCATACCGTTGCCACACTGTTGATATTCCTTAGAATTCCAGCGCTACTCAAACAGTTTTTGTAAAAAGAAATGACAAACAGGAAATTTTCTTTCTTTTTCTTAAGTGTACAGTAGCGGACTATAAAATCCCAGCAAGAATTTCACACGTTGCGTCGTGCAGACAAATTTGGTAAATGAGGCTTTTATTGAGGTTATGTTTCTATCAAATCTAAAGTGACAAACTTAATAAACGGAAATTTCGCAGCAACTCCAACCTTTACCTTGCAAAATCGTCACTCTTAATTTCAGCAGAACTTAACTGATGATGCACTTTGCCAAAGTGCAGAATAAACAAATGGTATTGTTTTACTAGCGCCATCTAGTGGACTATCGCTGCGCTTTTAGAGCATTCGCTCTTAAATTTTATGATTACCGCGGCGTTAAACTGCAGGCACCATCTAGTGACTTAAAACGGAACCAAATTCACTACCGTTTTTTTTTACAGCTATCGCAGTAGGCACACTTATCTCAATTACAATTTCTATTTTCCTTGAATTATGACAAGTGTTCGACGCCTTCTGTCGATACCTAGGTAAATCAGGAGCTGCAAAGTTCTTATTAACTTAAAGAAAAAAATGTTCGTTGCGTTTTAATTTTTCATTTCATTAAAGAGAAACTCGTAACAATGAAAGGGATCTAAGTTCCTTTTAATATGAAGCTGGCGCCATCTAGTATCAACTAATCGAACTATTTTTTTCAGAGATTCGAAGAGGCGGTGAAAAGAAAAAAGAAATTTGTCATTTATGGTTTTTTTTCCTCAAAAAATGTGCACTTCAGGCAGTGTTGTATTTTGCCAAAATACAGAATAAACAAACGGTATTGTTTTACTAGCGCCATCTAGTGGATTGTAGCTGCGTTCACAAATGAAAACAACTTTGTTGTTGAGCTATGTCAAAAAAGTACGCATTTTTTCATTTCTTATATCAGTAAAGAGAAACTTGTAAAAATGTTCCTCAAAGTTTAAAATGAACTCGGCGCCATCTAGTATCAACTAATCGAACTACTTTCTCTGTTATTCAAAGAAACGTTAAAAAAAAGTCTGCTATTTGTTTTTTTTTTTCTCTCTCAAAGAATGTGCGCTTTCAGATAATGTTGTATTTTGTTAGAATATATATAAAATAAACAAATTGTATTGTTTTACTAGCGCCACCTAGTGCATTGTCACAGCAGTTTTTGGAGCGTACACAAAAAGAAAAAAGACTGTTGCGTTTCCTGTTATGTTAAAACAAGTACGCATTTTTTAATTTCTCCTTTCATTAACGAAAAACTTGTAAAAATGTTCCCTAGCGCCATCTAGTATCAGCTAATCGAACTATTTCGGTTGCGATTCAAAGAGAATCAGTCATTTACGGTTTTCTTATTCGCAAGGAATGTGCACTTCAGATAATCGTAAAAATGCAGAATAAACAAAAAAATTGATACGAATTATTAATTGTGAAATTTGTCAGAATTACCTACTGACGTTTTGTATATGAACTAAACGTCAAAAATATGAAAGTAAGGTTTACATTGTGCAAATGACGTGCCCGGATTTTATTGTCCGCTACTGTACTTGCTACTTTCAAGTTCATACCCTGTATATGAAAAGACTACAAACTATTCACTATTCTTTGTAATTAATTCCAGCGCCTCTCGACATATTTTCGTAAAAGAAAAATGAATGATTGTCAGTGTTATTGATTTACATTTTTTTTTTCGAGTGTTTCTTACGACTCAAGTCCAGTAATACCCTGTGAATATATCGCAAACTATGCAGAAAATTCTAGAAAAATAAAAACCGTATTGCAAGGCAAAATTGAGTCTTAACAATGACCTATCTGCTTTCAAATTCAACCTTGAAAATTATCTGCGATATGATTAGGTTGTAATTGTATCAGTTTGCCATTGTCAAGTCGTCGACATCCAGCGCTTCTTTTTGAGTTTGTTTTTACTAAGCCAAGGGATGTATAACAACTTTTGTCTCTTTTCTTAAGTTCTTTAAACCTCGGTCCGTGTATTAAGCAAAACTCGTTCATTGGCTCTTAAAACCGTGCAGCCTCAAACTGATCTATTTCAACCTCGGTTCGCGTACTGCTAAAGCTGTTTCATTGAACCATCATTACAGCATACGTACTTCAAACTGATTTATTTAAACCTCGGTTCGTGTACTGCTAAAACTATTTTATTTTACGGTAAACTTCAAACCGCTTTCTCTAATTATTGACGTCTGTTTAAGTTTTGTTTTATTTTCCATCATTTTCATAATTTTGAATACAGCGCTTCTTTTTGAGTTTGTTTTTACTGAGCCAAGGGATGTATAACAACTTTTGTCTCTTTTCTTAAGTTCTTTAAACCTCGGTCCGTGTATTAAGCAAAACTCGTTCATTGGCTCTTAAAACCGTGCAGCCTCAAACTGATCTATTTCAACCTCGGTTCGCGTACTGCTAAAGCTGTTTCATTGAACCATCATTACAGCATACGTACTTCAAACTGATTTATTTAACCTCGGTTCGTGTACTGCTAAAACTATTTTATTTTACGGTAAATTTCAAACCGCTTTTTCTAATTATTAACGTCTGATTAAGTATTGTTTTATTTTCCATCATTTTCATAATTTTGAATACAGCGCTTCTTTTTGAGTTTGTTTTTACTGAGCCAAGGGATGTATAACAACTTTTGTCTCTTTTCTTAAGTTCTTTAAACCTCGGTCCGTGTATTAAGCAAAACTCTTTCATTGGCTCTTAAAACCGTGCAGCCTCAAACTGATCTATTTCAACCTCGGTTCGCGTACTGCTAAAGCTGTTTCATTGAACCATCATTACAGCATACGTACTTCAAACTGATTTATTTAAACCTCGGTTCGTGTACTGCTAAAACTATTTTATTTTACGGTAAACTTCAAACCGCTTTTTCTAATTATTGACGTCTGTTTAAGTTTTGTTTTATTTTCCATCATTTTCATAATTTTGAATACAGCGCTTCTTTTTGAGTTTGTTTTTACTGAGCCAAGGGATGTATAACAACTTTTGTCTCTTTTCTTAAGTTCTTTAAACCTCGGTCCGTGTATTAAGCAAAACTCGTTCATTGGCTCTTAAAACCGTGCAGCCTCTATTTCAACCTCGGTTCGCGTACTGCTAAAGCTGTTTCATTGAACCATCATTACAGCATACGTACTTCAAACTGATTTATTTAAACCTCGGTTCGTGTACTGCTAAAACTATTTTATTTTACGGTAAACTTCAAACCGCTTTTTCTAATTATTGACGTCTGTTTAAGTTTTGTTTTATTTTCCATCATTTTCATAATTTTGAAAACAGCGCTTCTTTTTGAGTTTGTTTTTACTGAGCCAAGGGATGTATAACAACTTTTGTCTCTTTTCTTAAGTTCTTTAAACCTCGGTCCGTGTATTAAGCAAAACTCGTTCATTGGCTCTTAAAACCGTGCAGCCTCAAACTGATCTATTTCAACCTCGGTTCGCGTACTGCTAAAGCTGTTTCATTGAACCATCATTACAGCATACGTACTTCAAACTGATTTATTTAAACCTCGGTTCGTGTACTGCTAAAACTATTTTATTTTACGGTAAACTTCAAACCGCTTTTTCTAATTATTGACGTCTGTTTAAGTTTTGTTTTATTTTCCATCATTTTCATAATTTTGAAAACAGCGCTTTTGAGTTTGTTTTTACTGAGCCAAGGGATGTACAACAACTTTTGTCTCTTTTCTTAAGTTCTATTTACGACTCAAATTCGAGTAAACCCTATATATAAATGTACTATAAATTTTTTCCGGAAGGAAACAAGAATGAAAAAATGTCTGCCTGAGAAACGTCGTTCATATGAGCGAGGTAAAGCAAAAAAATTGTTAAAACATAGATGGCAGCACATCTGTTGCGCCTTGAAATTTGCCGGGCGTAATTTGCGGAACGCATGCGAGAGAGCCTCGCGCTCTTAATTACGTCCCTGGCTTTGTTCGAGCGCCGAGAAAATGAACAGTTATCGCGCCCATGCGGTCGGGATATCATTAAACGTGGCCGAGCTGGCTCTGGAAACTCGGAAGTCACGTTTTCGCTATTTCAGATTTGCTTTAGTTATGGCAGAAATAATAATGGGCTCGCTTATCTACCCGCGCGCAGCGCCGCCGCGAAAAACGCGGCCGAACAAAGGATTTCAATTAATGAAACGTTCGGGGCCTGTCGCGATTGCGACAGATCCGGACACAATAGCTCCGCTAATTCGGTTACAAAATACTACGCCCTCCCATATACGGACACCCTATCGATGTGTGACATCTGGGCCCGATCTAATCGTAAGCACACCGGCTCGATTAAGAGCGACTTTCCGTTTTTTTTTTCTTTTCACTTTCTTTGTTGTAGAGGCACGTGCTTCCAGTCTTCTTTAAATCACCACCACTCAGGTTAATTAATTGATTAGCGGATTGCTTTACTTAAAGACAATGCGAGCTTCTGTGCATGGTGCGTCACCGGCCTTAAATTAAAAAAAAAAAACCACAATAAAGACCTATATTCAGTTATTATCGAAAAGATACTCAAACTCAAATTAATCCCGAATTAAAAAGAACTCGACAATAAAATTTGTTCCAGAAATAAATATTGTTACGTTGCTTGTGTAATCTTTTTTGTTTTTGAAATTTTTAATGTCGCTCTAATTTTCACTAAAAATCTGGAGAAATTCCCCTTAATTACAAAAAAAAAATAAAATAACCACCCACTGAACATTGTTTTTAAACTTTCTCGTGAGACTTTCTCTTTGGTTTCTCTTCATGAATGGACGGACATGGGAATCCCCGTTGGTGTAATTCAAGTTAAAATAAGCGATTCTGTGTTCCGTGTCCATTATTCAAGTGACACGAAAAGAAATACGAACAATAAAAACGGGCGTAAGTTAAGAACGGGGAAAATAATTTGAGAGGACGATTTCCATGACAATGGCGTAAAGACGCATTTACATACGAAACAAGAGACTCCTCCGCGGTCGATCCGGTGTCCCGTTTCTGTGGTAAATCGAGTAGTTCGATGATTTATCGTCGTTTTCGTAGAGGGCGTCGCTCGGAAACGCGAAACCAGGTCGCGACGCGATGATTTATCGCCCGACGAGGGCCCATGGACAAAATCATAAATACCACCGGCCGGCGCAAACCCGTTCTACCGGCCGCGGGAGCCACGTGAGAGAGCCCGAATTTCACGTATAATTTCATAATTCTGCTTAATGCACGATATTTAAAGTTTTATTGGCGTCGATTTGTAAGTGTTCAGCGGGGACATTAATCCTCGCGAATTTTTCTTTTTTGTTTCCGTGTGAATCCACCTCGTCGGCCGCATTTCTGAAGGCCTTATGCTAATCAGTTTCTACACGTTTCTATTTAGAATAAAATCAGAATGAAATCACCGCTCAGATAAAAGCGGGAAAGATTGAAGATTTTATACGAAAAATTCTTATCAGATTGATTATGATTATTAGTGTAATGCCAAATTTATTATACAGGATGTATGTAAGAACCAAGCAGTTGTTTCGTCAGTTTATGTTATCTGGGAGCTTTATTTTCTTGATGTCTCTTCTGTGCAACGTTGCAAACGTACCGCAGCCACGGCATATTATATGTACATACATTCGGGTAAAGTTCGGGTGGAGGTGGAATAAAATTATCACCTCCCACCACTTTGCTGATTTTTGACAGTTTATTTTAACATTATTTTGTATTAAAATGTAAACCTTTTTTTCAGTTTTAGCAGATATTTAAAATGGATGAAATAGAAGGCACAAATGATTTAATTGAAATATGTTGTGAAATACCAACATTTACAACCAAATTAGATATCGTAGTAAGTAACGTTTATTTCAAAATGTCTTAAAGTAATATGATATGAAGTTGTTTGGAAAATGTTGTTTTGGTTTCGCAGGTAGCAAGATATAATTTTGTACTTGCTAATCAAAATTACCAGGAAGATGGCAAAATTTACTTTACTTGTATAATATGAGGTCTGTTTGTTTGTATTGCTCAGAGTTACTCTAAAAGCTATAATGTGTATTTTCGTGCTGAAAATACTTTGAATTTAACTGAAAACTACACATTATAGCTTTTAGAGTAACTCCGTGCAATACAAACAAACAGACCATATGAATTAATTAATTCTGAATTAAAAAGAAAATTACATTTTTTCCTGAATAAACTAATGCGAAGAATATAAATTCTAGTTAAATGATTTTTCTTTGACAAACAAATTTAAAAATGCATTTTAATTATATGTAAATATTCTTAGGGAATGTTACCAAAATGGAAAACCAAAGTGGAAGAAATAAATTTAACACAAATAAAATTAAAATTAGCTGCAGGTTCTGTAGAAGAAATTAAGAAATGGATTAAAGATTATGAAGATCACACTTACAGCACGTATTCAATCCGTTCAACAGACAAATGCACTGGAAAATATGTAGAGTTTAAGCAACGTTTACGTTGCCATCATAACACAAATTCAGAAGTAATTTACGATATAAGTAATAAAAGAGGATTAAAGAATACTAACTGTCCTTCAAAAATCACTGTTACACTTCGATCTGTAAAAAGTAGATACAAAGGTAGAGACTGTTCAAAAGCTCCAGAGAAATTAATGCCATGTGAAATAATTCTGGTTTATCAGCATAATCATTCTATATTCAATGCTGATGCTTTACGTTTTCGCAAAGTATGTCCTGAAGTTAAAGATGAATTAATACAATTATTTAGAGCAGGTCATTCTGCAGCGACAGCATTAGAATCTTTAAAAACCGAAATTTATTTAATGAATGATTTTGAAAAATTAGCAGCCAGAAAATATTGTCCTGATTACTTTTACTGCTACCACTTATACAATAAGGAAATGCAAAATAAATTTGGTCCTCCTACAGATTGTCAAACATTTTTAGAGCAAAAATTAGAAGATTATAATTTGAAAATGAAAGAATTAAGTGCAAAATCTGCCTTTTTTAATTCTGATTATGTGATATGGTACGTACGTATTCAAAATGTAGGGTTTGAGAACTAAAGGAATCAAGATGCAAAACATTTATTTTGAATAATTGAATTTTTAATGTATGGACATATTAATGATCTATGATAAAGTTAAATCAAAATTGTACAAACGGCTCTCAGTCATTTTCAGTAATCCTACCTACTAAGTAATTCAGTGATAAAACGTAACTAATTGTTTCTTGATATAAACATAAATAAATTTTAATGATAATGAATTTTTTCTTTGCATGAATTGCATTGTTGACTTATGAACTGAGACAAAACCTATTACTTTCAACTATCAGTTCCTGACCCTATCAGACTGATAAAAATTTCCATCGTACACCTTTAGTCCTCAGCTCCTCAATTATTTTTCAATTTTCTAATGTTCGTTTTATATTTACCTAGTTAGAAATTTTTGTTACAGCATATGTCCACCATTATTTCGTAGGATTCATAAATATATTCAAGGATCTGCGGAAATTGCATTCATGGATTCATCTGGATCTCTTGACCAAAAAGGGAGTAGAGTTTTTGTTTTGTTAACTCACAGTGATTGTGGCGGTATACCGTTAGGTGTATCATCGTCAGAAAGAGCTGATGTGATAAGTACAGGTTTCTCGTTATTAAAAGATATAATAGGAGATGATATTTTTGGTGGTCATAAAGACGGACTTAGCGTATTTTTGACTGATGACTCTGCTTCAGAAAAATTAGCTGTGCAACAAAGTTGGCCAAGATCGAAACACCTGTTATGTACATTTCACGTACTACAGTCGGTTATGAGATGGTTACTTAAGGCAAAGAATGGAATTAATCGACAAGATCAGCCTATACTTTTTCATGATTTTAGAAAGATCATGTATGCAAAATCTGTGAATGAATGCAAAAGTTACTATGATCTGCTTTAAAAAATGCAAGAATTTATTCAAATTATTGTGAATATTTAAAGAGCTATTGGGAAAAGAGAAATTTATGGGTTTTAATTTTTCGTACGCATTTATGTACACGAGGTCATAATACAAATAATTTTTCCGAAGCCGCAATGAAAATTCTCAAAGATAAAATTTTTCAGAGAGTTAAAGCCTTTAACTTAACTCAGTTAGTGGATTTTATTATGAACAAATTTGTTCAGTATTATGAAAAACGCATATTAGATGCAGCCCATAATCGTTTAATAAAAAACATATTTGGACATAAAATACTCGTGCCACCAATAAATGTAATTTCAAAAATACAAGTAATTTCAAAAAGCGTCATTTTAGTTCCAAGTGAAGAAAATTTAAATTTAATGTACATGGTCAATTCAGAAGTATTGCTTTGTACATGTGCCATTGGAAATACTGGAAGAATTTGCAAACACATCCACTGGGCTTGCTCAGTTTCTAATTCTTCGAGCTACTTACAAGCTATAGATAGTTTATCAATAAGAAAAAAAATTTATTTTATTGCAACTGGTCGAGAGGCTCCACTCTCTTGGTTAACACCTTTATTTTCTAAAACTCCAGCACTAAATGCAGAAACTAGTCAAAGCTATAACGAAACAACCGAAGTAGGTGAAAATAAAGAAAATGAATTACCATGCCAAGAAGGTGATAGGTTTGAAAATGTTGATTTCGCATTAAGTAATGGAAAAAGTAGTATAGAAAGAATTTCAAATAAATTTTTATCATATTTGGAAAGAGATCCAGAAAATGTTCAGAAAGTATTAGAAATTATGGAAAACAAACTTGATAAGCTACATACGGTTGCATCTTTTTGTTCTTCTTGTGCTACTTTTGGATCAGGTTAATACATATCTTTTCCTTCTTAATAAAACTGAAAATGTAAAAATAATTTTAATTTTTTTTTTTAGAATATTCTACAAGAAGAGGAAAAAAAAATACGAATCCAACCCACCAATATTCAGCGAAGAAAAGCACTTATAGTTAGGAGAAAGAAACGTATACGTACTGACATTGTTAATATAAATAATGTAATATAATAAGTGGAATATTATGTTTATTATTATACAATATTAATGTGATATAAATTACATTGTATAGATCGCATAATAATTTTGTTTCAAGTATTTAAATTGTTAACGTCATATCTCCATGTAAATTTAAATTTTCGGAGGAGTTATTTGAATATCCGAAAATAACCGAACGTACGACAACTTCGTGGCTACGGTACGTTTGCAAACTTGCTCTCCTCTGTGCCATCTAGTGGTTGACGGGCCAAATAAGTAAAAGCGGCAATTTCTAATTTTAATAATTTTAAAAATTTGTGTGGGCTTCGGCTTTTCTACGCGCAGTTTTCTCTTGCTTTAATTATCAATTTTGACCGTTCTTATTCACAAGATTCTACCTTTATACTTTTCGTTTATTCGTACGTAAACACCTCGGAATATTATAAAACATCAGGAACAAAACAAAGTTTTATATACAGGGTGATATCACTATAAGTGCAATTTTCGCCCCCTTTCACAGGAGGAGTAATAACAGAAGTATCGGCCTTGTAAGGCCGGTCGGTGAGAAGGAAAAACATACATGAAAAAATACATGAAAACAATGACATCTTGTGACTTCATGCTCAACTTCTAAACCAAGACTAACGGGACAATCGTCACGTTGAAATAAAAAACTCAAAAGTTAGACCATATTGAAATCTCCATAAATTGTTGCCTTCACTATTTTTATTCGTGTGCTCGGATGGCTCCACCCTGTAAATCTGGACGTGGCGAAGCTAATGTTGAATACCGCAACTTCTTATCACTAAACGTTCTCGAGATATAAATTTTTTTTAATTCCTTGAAGTCTAGTGTATGGAGGTCTATCGATGTAAAGCTATGGGCATAGCTTCGTTGGGCTTGACGAAGTTAACAATGTAATTCACCAATTAATATCAATAATATACATTTTTCTCAGTTCGAAGAGCTGGAGGTATAGCTTTATTGTATAAATCTAAACAAAGCGAAGCTAACGATGAAAGCCGTATTTTCTTATCACCAACAGTTCTCTAGATATAGATTTTTTTGTGTCTTGAAGTCTGATGCATGGTGGTACAGAAGTAAAGCTGTAGGCATAGCTTCGTTGGGCATGTTCTGAAGATATACATTTTTTTATCACACGAAATTCGCGTGCGAGAATTTTCAGTGAAGAAAGTAGCTGTAAGAGCTCAAGTTATAGCTTCATTATACACAAGGCAAAGCAGAAAATCATTTGGAAAGCTTTGGGAGATAGCTTCACTCTACAGATCTGAACCTGGCGAAGCTAACGGTGAAGGCCACTATTTGCTACTTCCTATCTTCTCGGGATATTAACCTTCTGTCAACTGAAGGAAACTACTTTGCGAAGCCCTGAACACAGTTTTATTCTATAGATTTGGCCTCGGCGAAGCTAACGGTGAAGACCGCAACTCCTTATCACTAGCCGTTCTCGAGATATACATTTTTTTGTTCCTTAGTGTCTAGTGTATGGATATGGAGATTTGGATATGGAGATGAGTGTATGTAGCTCTAGTGTATGGAGGTCTGTAAAGTAGTGTATGTAAAGCTACGGGCATAGCTTTGTTGGGCTTGACGAAGTTAACGCTGTAGTTCTCCAAATAATATCAATAAAATACGTTTTTCTCAGTTCGAAGAGCTGGAGGTATAGCTTTATTCTATAAATCTAAACAAAGCGAAGCTAACGGTGAAAGCCGTATTTTCTTATCACCAACAGTTCTCTAGATATAGATTTTTTTGTGTCTTGAAGTCTGATGCATGGTGGTACAGCTTCGGCTTCGGCATAGCTTCGTGGGGCATGTTCTGAAGATATACATTTTTTATCGCACGAAATTCGCGTGCGAGAATTTTCAGTGAAGAAAGTAGGTGTAAGAGCTCAAGTTATAGCTTCATTATACACAGGGCAAAGCAGAAAATCATTTGGAAAGCTTTGGGAGATAGCTTCACTCTACAGACCTGAACCTGGCGAAGCTAACGGTGAAGGCCACTACTTGCTACTTCCCATCTTCTCGGGATATTAACCTTCTGTCAACTGAAATCATTTTCTACTGAAGGAAACTACTTTGCGAAGCCCTGAACACAGCTTTATTCTATAGATTTGGCCTCGGCGAAGCTAACGGTGAAGACCGCCCACTTCTTACCGCCAACCGTTCACGAGAAATAAATTTACTTGTGCCTTAAAGACTGATGTATCGAGGGACATGCATTTTTCATCGAAGTAAAGCTATGGGTATAGCTTCATTAGGTACGACGAAGTTCGTCAGTTAATATCTCCAACCGTGTTGAAGATATACATTTTTTGTCGTACAAAAAAATCCTCGTGCCTGAATTACCACTGAATCAAATAAGTTCGAATGTATAGCTTCAATGTACAGTCAATGTTTCCTGTTATGTTATCTGTCAATTTTGACACAGTTATTATTATTCTTTTAATTACTTTTCATATGTGCAATTATTCCGATCCGATCCCCTCTCTCGCTTTCAATTTTTTACAAAATAAATTTATTGAATTTATTGAATTTATTATTATACAAGGTATGATCAAAATGTCTCTGTATTGATTCCATAATAGGTGTATCTATATCTATACTATTCTATACGTCTTGCTAGTTACTCTCTTATACACTTCAATGAGTTAGTCAATAACATTTTTTATTTTTTACGTACATATTTGGCTATGTCGATGGTACGACTCTATAGTATGGCGGCAATACTGTTATTTGACAAAAGTTAAACGCAGTACACTTGGATGGGTGATAATCTACACTGTACGTATACCACAAGGCGGCTGTTTGTTCGACACCCTTACACCAAAAGGTAGAAAAAGGTTTCTACATCAAGTATATACGAGTAGGTATCATGTATATACGAATATGTATGTATTTCGCTATACATCGTATATACATGTATGTATTTGACTATACATCGTATATACATGTATATATTTGGCTATATATCATATATACAGGTGTGTATTTGATTATACATCGCGCCTATAATCACTAGATCTGCCATAAAAACTAATTAAACGTTATTTCGTAATTACTAATACAATGTTCCGTAAAAAATATATTTCGATCAAGTAACTTCAAACCCTGTGGTCGGCATCCTTACACCGAAAGGTAAAAAAGTATTTATACATCAAGTATATACGAGTATGTGTAAGTAACATTTCATTTACCGCACAGTTCGAAGTAAAAGCTTAGCTTAACGCTTAACTGACGCATTTATTTAGCGCTTTATACTTGGCTGAACGCACCCAACGTTAAGCCGTGGCTACACTGGAGCAGCAGCAACGAGGAGCGTTTTGCTGCCTGGTTATCGTATCGACGGATGATATTCCATAAATTATACCATATCGCAATTTACTAAAAGCATAGCTTTTATTTTTAAATAATATAGAACGTGGCTGTGTTGCCAGATTTCCTAGTTTGTCGCAGAATTAGTAATAAACGTGACAGTTTTGTAATACACTGAATTTATTAGATTTATTAAGAAGAAAAGCACTTGAAGCACCTCCAGAGTAAAGGTAGCTTGCTTTTTTTTGTTTGTTGCAGTTGTATTAAGTTCGTAATTTAATTTTTTTTGTAAACGCACGACATTGTAAGTTATTATCGGTCTGTAAAAGGAAGAGGGTGGCGTCCTTTTTAAGTTGAATTCCTTTTCCTGTTCTCCCATGGCGGGCCATGCTTGTGACAAAGCATCTGGCGGCCTTCCAAGCAATAATACGCGTCGTTTAAAATAAGTTTGCGTTTTAATGCCTTGTAACGCAGACGTTGTAAAATCGCCGTTGTCCGTTCCGACTAAGAACGCAATCAATAATTTAATAGTTCGTGTCAACCGGGGCTGCCTACGCTCGGGCCATGACGGACCTAGACTAATTACTAACGTTTTAATTTACTTTCGCCGTTTATTAACAATGCGGACTGTCTCCACCGTAAATCATCCGCGCTATTTATAGGCGGTGGCCTTCGAGTTTCTGCAGAAATCGCCGTTTTCAGAATCGAATTTGAATTTTAATGGGAAACGGACCGCGGCGGCGTCTGAATAACAATCGCGCCAGGAGCTGACGAAAATTTTAATCAATGACCCGGACCCAACAGTAGCAAACAAACTACAGAATACAAAAAAGTCCGTGGACGCTCGCGTTCTCGTCTCTTAACTTATTATTTGAGGCCTCCTAGATTTCGAGAGCCAAGGTCCTGCCTCCGTAGGCAAAGTTCAGCGCGCCATTGTTGCAAATGTTGAGGTCAGGCGACGTGTACGCCGGCTTTTTCTACGCCCTATCTCCGAGCGAGCTACACGTTCCATAGTAATTGAACTATTAATCATTGCAGTCCGGAAAATTCAATAAATTACGAAACGCACGTTGCGTCAGGCGCAATCGACGGCGACAATCTATTCCGGTAAGTCCGGATTTTGAATTCGCATTAATTAATAGAGCAAGAAACTGTTAAATTTCGAAAGCAACACAAACAACGCACGTAGAAAAACAAAGAAAAAAGGCCTTGATTATTATTTTTTTTTAATGAAAAATACTTGTATTTCGCAAAGAATGTATTTGGTTTGTCAACCGCCAGATGGCACTGGGAAGATAGAGTCCCGAAGAAATCTAGCAAAACAATGCAATAGAACAACAGTAACAAACACTCATCATTGAAATTAAAAAAAACTGAGGACGAATTTGAAAATGCCGCCGTAATTTACTAGCCTCTCAATCGCTAGATGGCACGGAGGATTGTTGACCGGAGGCAACAGTTGACTAAAACCATAAACGTGTTCCATTTATGCTGCGTTTAAATAAGAGAAAACTGAGAAAGCCAGTCTGTCGTCAAAATAAACAAATGAATCACCGGCACCACACTCACCGTAAATTATTTTTGGTGAGTAAATCCGACAACTGTTGGCAGTCAACACAACTAACAATTGACCGTTCAGCGCATCAAAAAAGGCAACACACTCAACAGTTGTGTACGCTGAACGTGTCCATCACTAGGAAAACGCAATCAAAATGTCACTATCGTAGTATTAAAAAATCTAAGGCAAATTTGAAAATTTCTTTGACCTGTCATTCGCTAGGTGGCACAGAGAAGGCATCGAAAATAAAGTTCCTAGATTTCACAAGAAATGATTAAGAACTCAATCAAAGCAGTCACTGTTGGAATGACAGAAATCGAAGTCGAGTTAGTGGTCTCTCAACCGCTAGATGGCACTGAAAATACATTCGAAATAAAGCCACTAAATACATAATAATAATAATAATAATAATAATAATAATAATAATAATAATATTTATTTCCATAGAGTACAGAGACACAATAAGGTACAAAGTACGAGAAAAACGTCACAAAAGTATGCTTGCTTAAGTTTTTACAATATTCGCAAAATACAGATACAGAATAACAATTTAATATTAACAGAATATCCATTATTTGGTTTTTATATCTTTTGTAATTACACTCATTTTTAATATACTGTGGCAGACTATTAAAGAGTTTACAACCCATATAATGCAGACCTTTTTGAAATAGAGACGATCTATGTACAGGAGGTAAAAGGTAGTTGTAATTACGTGTATTGTAATCATGACTTTGAACAACTCCAAAATTATCTTTAAATTTAAATACAAAAAGTAGCACTTCTAGTATATATATATCATAAAAAGTTAAAAAAATTTTATCTCTAAAAGTATTCTTGCAAGAATCACGATACGCCAAATTACATATTATCCGTATAACTCTTTTTTTTGTAGTATGAAAACACGTTGAGCCTCAGAACTCATTCCCCAATGTATCACACCGTATTTCAATTTCAGAATAAAAGTTAGAGTAATAGAAAGTTTTTAAGATATTGAAAGTACATGATTTTCTAAGTTGATAAAGGGCAAAACAGACTCTAGATAACGAATTACAAAGATAATCAATATGAGAAATCCAGTTTAAGTCTTCATCGATACTTACACCAAGTACCAACGAAGAGTTACAAAGAATACTAACATTACCTGATAATTCAAAATCAGATATTTTGTATCTGGTATTATTCTTAAAAATTATACAATTGGTTTTTTTGTCATTTACGGCTAATTTGTTCGCAGTCATCCTTGTTAAAATATGTATATAAACATATTTTGCTCTTATCATTAAATCATTAGCATTACTACCACTAATTGTAAAATTAATATCATCGACATAAAGAGCAATATTTGAAATCTTGTTGACCAGGGAGTTTACAAAATCATTGATATATATCAAGAAGAGAGTAGGTCTCAAGATAGAACCTTGAGGTACCCCGATATTAGAAAGACCTTCTGTCGATAATTTATTATTTATCCGAACTAGTTGAGTGCGGTCAGAGAGATAAGATTCGAACCAAAGAAAACCAATACCATTAATCCCGTAACGTTTCAATTTGTAAAGTAACAAATTATGATTGACACAATCAAACGCCTTGGACAAGTCAATGAAGAAACCTAAGCAGACTTTACCACTATCCAAGTCGCTATAGATGTGCTTTAAGAATTGGAATAAGGCAGTATCAGTTGATTTGTTTTGTGTGAAGCCATGTTGATTGACGGAAAAAAGCGAAAAATGTTTAAAGTAGAGAATGATTTTTTCATTCATGATACTTTCATAAATTTTGCTGAAGGTTGATAAAATACTTATTGGTCGATAATTTTCAAAAAGATTGCTATTGCCTCCTTTATGCAGTCTTTAATTTAGAAGGAAAAACACCTTGCTGAAACGATAAATTAATAAGGTAGGACAATACGTCACTAATAAAGGGTGAAATTTTTTTTATAATAAACGACGATACACCATCTATTCCAGTCGTTTCAGAAGTCTTTAATCGGGAGATAACTCGTGTGACATCATAACATGTAACAGGTGTGATAAAGAACGATGCTGAGTTTTGAGGAATGTGTAGATCAGTGAAATCATAATTTAAGTGTTTATCGTATTTAGAAATTAACTTATAAGGTAGAGACAAGAAGTATTCACTAAAGGAGTTACTTAATCGGTCACTGTTTTCAAAATGAGAGGGTAGAGTATCCTTCTTAGAGCAATTAGATCTTTTACTCTTAATTAGGTTCCACATGGCACGAGTTTTATTTTCTGAGTTTAAGAAAAAATTATCACAAGCTTCTTTTTGCTTAAAAGTAATAATTTCCTTATAGGATCGTTCATAACGTAGAAAATCCTTCTTAAATGCAGGATATTGTCTACTCAAATCTTTTAACAACAGTAGATTATTTTTTAGTTGTATTATATCTGATGATATCCACTTATTTTCAGGATTATGAAAACTACATTTGACTAATGGAAAACAGTTGTTTAGATAATATGAAAATATATTTAAGAAATTTTCAAATGCTTTGTTAGGACAGGAGACTTCATATACGCTAAGCCACGTCTCATTCATTAAATAATTATGAAAACGCTGAAGGGAATTAATACAGTATTTCCGTCTATAAATATATGCAACTTCTTTTAAAGGTTTATCGATGATAATATTAATTATCTGTGCTAAATGATCAGAAAGGTTCAATTCGAAACACCCAGGATTTAAATTATTTTGAGGTAAATTTGTAATGAAGTTATCAATGCAAGAGACAGAAGTATCAGTGATTCGCGTGGGCATATCCATCACATCCATCACATAAAGTACCGCTAATCATTAAGCCAACGTAAATCTAAATTTGACTCAAAATGGCGGATAAACGTGCCAAATTTTGACTCCGTGCCTCGTTTCTTACACCGCGAGGGATTCTAAATTATCGAACACCCTATGTATCTAATGTTGCAGGTCGGCATTTTTAATTATTATAAGAAGTCTATCAAAACAGTGCAATAAAATAACAATGACAAACAGTCACTATTGAAATTATAAAAATTAAAGGCGAATTTGAAAATGCCACTGCAATTTCTTACGCCTGTCAACCACTAGATGGCATAGAGGAGGCATTACAAATAAATTCCCAGAAAAACGAAAAGAAAAAAACGATGAAGAACACATACAGTTACTTGCGCCTGGTCCAAAAACACAACAGCAAAGTGCTACCAACTCCAAAAGAATATTTAGAATTTTTGAAGAAGAAGAAGCAGAGTGAAGAGTCCATCCCCCAAGGTGTCTTCGACAAATACATCGAGTTTGCGTAAGCGAACCAAGAAGACGACTCACCACTCCTTGAGTTCATGAAAACCAAGGAAGGAAATTTACGTCTTCCTTTCATTGACGAAAATCTTGCGTTTGTTAAAGGAAGGCAAGGTTTAAATTTGAAAGACTCGAGCCCATCCGAGTATGTCGAGTTTATTTAAAGCAAAGCAAGAAAATGGGGCGCAAGTGAAGAAAACCTCAAGAAGTATTAGGGTTTCAAGGACGTACCTTCCCTTGACGCTTACCTTGATTATGTGAAGGCCAAGCATGCAAGTCTGAAAGACCTGGGCCTAGCTGAAAACATCCAGTTCTGCAAAGCGAATGAGTACGTCGAATTTATGGAGATCAAAGGGATACGACTATATTGAGTTCAAGAAGTAAAACGGGCAGGAAGAGGAAATCTTGATTATGTGAAGGCCAAGCATGCAAGTCTGAAAGACCTGGGCCTAGCTGATAACATCCAGTTCATGAAGGCGAATGAATACGTCGAATTTATGAAGATCAAAAGGATACGACTATATTGAGTTCAAGAAGTAAAAAGGGCAGGAAGAGGAAAGTGACAGTCACAATTAAAAACTGTCCCAAATTCTTCAAACTCACACATTTTTTTTTCGCGATTCCTGTACTGTTGTTTTATATATAGGTACATTCCACAGAAACTTATTTTCCTCATAAAGAGAGATTAATTTAAAAACTTCGTCATCTGTCCACTCTCCGCTCATTTTGTCAATTAATTAATAAGTTAGTGAAAACTGTTTCAAATAAAAGTTTTAGGGCCGTTTTCATAATAGTGCTAAAGGAGACTTTAATTTAAAGCATAGGAAAACTAATGTGTTTTTATAGGTTAAAGTTACTTTAAATTTAAAGTTCTATTATGAAAGCGGCCCTTAATGTAGAAAAATGAATAGATTTTGAGATCGCTCTCAGCTCTTCCAACTCTGCTAGAAAAGTTGAGACTAAGTCACAAGAGCAGGAATGAACATGTCCATCTGATATCGTGCACTCTCGGAGCTCTGTCTCCGAGAGTGCTCTCAAGTCTTTGTCCATTGGTGATTTTAGCCTGTTCAAGTTTATCAGTTAGTCCAAATTCTGGATTCAATTGACCTCAAATTTTATCTCGTTTACACTTGAGTTTTAATTCCTAAAATTTTTACAAATACATAAATGCTAAGGTCATTAAATCGCGGATACTTTTGAAACTAGAATTACCTTCAAGTTATCTTTAAAACCACACTCTAAAAGAAATTGCATTTATGATTCTAAAATATTTAATTCATCTGCATGACGTTGTCATGATAAGGGCATCTATTTTTAGGTCTTTTTTATTGTATACATTTTTGGCTTCCCAATAAAGAGTTAACGAGGCCAGATATTAAGAAAGTGGTGCGTCATCTTCAAAAATAGTTAATGGTTTTCGATGAGGATGGACACGACTTAGAAAAAAATCGTTAAGGAAGAAAGCGGGCAATGCAGTATCCCAGAAAGGTCCACAGGAAACACCAGCGTTCACTTGAAGCGCTGAAGATAAACTGACCATTACTTTGGATGAAGGCGATCCGAATCATACCAACCATACTAAATCAACATCTCAACCAAAAGATTCAAAATGTTTCCACAATCTACTTCTATTACAGTCTTCAATTTCAAATAGTGCTTTTATGTAGTCGTGCAACAAAACATCAGCTTTTTGAAGCTTTTTCATCAGAACTAAATTCGAGGCTTCCGGATTGACACCGTATTTCCGCCAAAAGGAAGAAAAAATAAAACCAACGCAATTCCCGGCCAAAAGTCTGCAAAGAGCTTTTTAACTTTCGAGTTGGACCTTCTTTCTTCTTCTTTTCGTAGAAGTACGCGATTATTAAAAGAAGAAAGAATGGAATTATGGAAAAGTGAAGATCAAGAGAAGGCCGAAGAAGAATAAACAGTTCAATACAAGATGGATGAATAATAAATGGCTTCCGTTTTGAAAACCCATGGATCTTCGCATTTCCGCCAAGAGAAGAAGGAAAAAGACCAACGCAATTCCGGCCTAAAGGCTCGAAAGCAAAGAACTCCCTAACTTTCGAGTTTAGACCTTCTTTTCGGAGAAGTAAAAAGATCGACGAGACTGTCAAAAGAAGAAGAAGGACTGATGAGATGGATGGACGAAAACCAAGCAAAAGAAGAAGAAAGAATGGAAAGATGGAGGGACTAAGAGAAAAAGAGAAATAATAGACAGTTCAATACAAAATGGAAGAACAAATATCTGCCAGATTGAAACCACATAGACTTTCGCATGAAGGAGAAGAAAAAAATCAACGTAATTCCAGCCCAAAAGCTCGAATGCCTTTTTCTCGTAGAAATAAGAAGATCAACGCAGTTATCAAACGAAGAAAAGGGAAAGAAAATATGGATGGGTGATGTACAAAAAAAGAACGAAGAAGATTAGACAATTCAAATGCATTATCAAAGAATAAAGAACCGATAGGATCTTATTCGATGAAGAAGATAATAATAATAAAGAGGGAAACGAATAATAGAAAATGAAATGGGATTTTTTTATTCAGCAAAGGAACGTTTCTGAACTTTGTATCAATTGGCTTGCATTCCTAAAAGAAGAAGAGTTAAGAACAAAAATCAAAAGTCAGCAGTACAACCCAAATACCTCTTGACTTTCGGACTGGAACCGCTTTGATTTCCTTTCCTCTTGTAATAATAATAAATCAATGCGGACAACATTCGCAGAAGTCTAAGGTTTGCTACCAATAGGTTTTCTTCTTCTTTCGATAGAAGTAAAAAAAATAACGCGATACCAAAAAAAGATAAGCTTGCGTATTTCCATTGCTGTTCTTATTCCCTCATGCCATGATCTTTTGGGCCTTCCTTTTTCCGGGTGATGTCCATCTGAAGATACACAAGGGCCATTCGTACCTATAATCCTCATAACTTTCCCGAACCATTTCAGATTTTTTCATTCGATTCCAACAATTACTGCATCTTGTGTACTCGGCCTTCTTCTTATTTCCCTGTTGGTAATACGGTTCCCCCTGGAAACTCCAGCACTTCTCCTTACAGAGTCCATTTCCACTGTATTTATTTTCTTCCTAAGTTTTGCGTTTATTATCCAAATTTACGACTCTAATGTATGTCTCTTACATTCCTAATATGCTTTCCCACCAGACCGACTTTAAATTTTTTTTTAGTTTGTTCTGTTTTCTTATTTCATGGGAATTGGAATGGAAAGTTAGATGGACGAAACGACTATTGAAGTGGATATCAAGAGAGTTCTTCGTCCGATTCCAAATATTACTGGATCTTGTGCACTCAGCCTTCTTCTTATTTCCCGTTTCGTAATATCGTCTCTCCTGAAAACTCATGCACTTCTTCTTACACAGTCCATTTCCACTATGTTTATTTTCTTCCTAAGTTCTGCGTTTATTATTCAAATTTCCTGGAAATTTTTATTTGGAACGGAAAGTTAGATGAGCGAGACGGCTATTGGAGTGGATACCAAGATAGGAAGAGACGAAGAAGAATGGACAGTTTAAAGAATAAAATAAATCGGTAGGACCTATTTGATGAAGAAGATAACATATTGATTTTTTAATTTTTTTTTAGTTATTAATAGGATAATTCCGGGAGAGATACGGGAGAGATGGCCATGCGAATTTTTTTTTACTTAAATTTAATAGGTGGCGCCGACGGTGGACTAATTCCTTTGGCATCAAGGGTAGGAATAGGTGGGCGTGTAAAATTTCGGAAAAATAAAATGAAAATGTGCGCCACTTATCAAATTTAGATAACAAAAAAATTTCGCTGGCCATCTCCCCCGGAATCTCAAGACTCAGTCTCGAAAGTATTTTGTCACAAGTGGACACTTACCTTTAGTCTACATTAGTTAAATTTACAAGCTATTTTTCATTATTGTTAAAAAGTTTTATTTCATTTTGTATTTCCAAATTATTAAGTTCCTTAATGTTATTCGATTTAATATGATTGATTTGAAGGATTTTTAAAAAGTATTTTCTAATCGTGTTGAAAATTCATTAATATGTTGTGGTATTAAATTTGAAAATCTTTCCTGATATGAAAAAATGTTTTTTTTTTTTTAATGCTAGTTTCATGGTTTGTGATTTTCTTTTCAAAACTATGTGTTCCATTTACCAACCTTTCGCTAAAATTAAAGATTTCGTTTCTGATTTTTTGTTGATCAGCAACCAAAAATATATCCCAATATTTTGTTTTAAATGAAATGTGATTGGGAATTAGTCCACTTTTTTGCAATTTTTTGCAGATTGATCATATCGGCGTATAATTAAGAAAATGACGTTTAGTTTTTGCAGAAAACACAACCAAGAACTCAATCAAAAAGTTTGATAATGTCGCCATATTTGATACGGCCTGTCAACCGCTAGAGGGCACCAAAAAAGGCATTAAAAGTCTCTAGATTTCGCAGAAACTAGAAAAACCATAGCCAATATTATAGATACCAATTCATTTTTATTTTCTTATAAGCATCGTAGTGTCTCTCCGGAATCACTTGTAATACTCTCACAATTTTGAACGCAAATTCTTTTTAGAACCAAGGAGGTTAGAGTAATGTGGTTCTCAGCTTTCATTTTGTGTTGTTGAAACAGACAAGACAAAATTAAGAGGAATCGTACAAAGTTACCCCTCAGAAGTTCGCATTTTACTATCCCTACTTTGGTACGTTAAGGGGAAATATTTGTGATATTATGATTGGTTGGTTGGCAGTCGCCTTCCGACCATGCAGCTATTGAAATACCACCGACATTAGTTGCTTAGAGCTATCTCTGTTCAACACATATTGAGAAAGAACGTTAATAACTCTCGCGTGTCGGTAGTTCCGTCATCATGAGCAACTTACTAGGCTGCGTTCGGTCATAATGTTGCTACATTCAACGGGTTCAGAAATACACATACATGTACATAATTATATTCAAATACCTAACACATTTTTTACGGTAAATTGTAATAAGACGCAATTATCGTTCAAAGTAGACTTTATTTTTAATTGCACATATGCGTCGTATAATAGAAAAGGAACAAGCAGTTACCTATATTTGTAAAAATATTGAAGCTGCAACACCAAAAATTTTACTTATACCTAATGCTATTTCATGCCCATGCGCAATTTTAATATTATCTGCAGCTCAACACTGTAATGAAATTCATTATTTTATTTATTTAAATTGTAAACATGGGTAAATTAAACTCCATTAACAAGAAGGTCACATATAGGAAAAGAAAAATCGGCGGTAAATATGTTTCTTTGTAAATATGTATCTACATACATAATTCGTAGGGAAGTAATGCCGTACTTGTTAGGTAAACCAATTCTTAAATTATTTTTCTTAACGAGGATTAACGGCTATTATAAATAAAATATATTTTTTTTGTTGGTCAATATTTCGTAATGTTTTTATTACTTCATCAGGACCAAAAATTGCTACAATAATAAATTGCATTGTATACTTATGAAAATTGAAGCTGATTATTTACTTACTGAAGGTGAAAATAATTTATTTCTCCTTTCTTATTTGAAAATGTATTAGAAATTGAGAATTTTGAAGTTGATGTTTGTTCAAACATCAAGTAAATAATCAGCTTCAATTTTCATAAGTATACAATGTAATTTATTATTGTAGCAATTTTTGGTCCTGATGAAGTAATAAAAACATTACGAAATATTGACCAACAAAAAAAATATATTTTATTTACAATAGCCGTTAATCCCCGTTAAGAAAAATAATTTAAGAATTGGTCTACATACATATATTTCTTCGAAAATTGTTAAAAAATGTTGATAATTAAGTACATGACAAACATCATGACACGAAGTGACTGTTCTTGGTGTCATCGAAACGCTAGTGTCCTTTATAACGTACTATAAGGTAAACGAAACAAATTTTTCAAAAAATTTACGAAGGTATAAACATAGACATAAATCTGCAAGGTTTGGATATTTCAAAATAAATGGTTGAGTATGTAGTAGTCGAAAAAATATTATATTCACCACGGCAGCAAAGTGTCTTTATCGACCTCGTTCGCTTGCTCACCGCGGCTTCGCCTTGGCTCGCAATTTGTAAACTCGTTTGATAAAGTGCCACTTTGCCACCTTGGTACATAAATAACTAGAAATCCAGAATGTAAAAGTATTTCGCATCTTGCAATTTTTGATTGAAGAAAAGGCCACAGTTTAAGAAAATATCATAAAAGTTTATTTCTTTTGAAACCGGTATGAAGTTAGCAATAACTTTCAGCAATAAAAAAAATTCTAAAATAATACCAAAACAGTTTCAGTATTTATGTATTAGTATAAAAATCTACTAATTAAGTAATATTCAATAACTTAAAATGAATATTTTTAGAAACTGATTCGAAATTGACCTATCGAGTAATGTTGCGCGAGGCGTACTCAACTTTTTCAAAAATGACAGCGTTGTCCTATTTTTAAATCAAATATTTTTAGACGTAAATAATCTATCAATAAGGGGCTTTTGATAGTGTAAAAACAAAAAGGGACGTATTTTTTGTTCGGCCACAATTAAATCTTAAACTTTAGTTCCGCATACTCCGACGCGCACTTCGTTTTCTCAAAAATGACAGCGTTGTCTTATTTTTAAATCAAATGTTTTTAGACGAAAATAATCTCTTAATAACGGGCTTTCGATAGTGTAAAAACAAAAAGGGACATATTTTTGTTCGGCCACAATTAAATATTAAACTTTAGTTCCGCAGGACGCACGTTTCGTTTTTCTCAAAAATGACATTGTTGTCTTATTTTTTAATTAAATAAATCAATAAGAGGCATTTAGTACTGTAAAAAAGCATTGTGCATCTTTTTATTTTCAATTATATACTTATTTTGAACAAGTTTTCAAATCACCTTAGATTTTTAAGGTCCTGGAGTATGCGGAACGAAAGTTTAAGATTTTATTGTGGCCGAACAAAAAATATCTCCCTTTTTGTTTTTAAACTATCGAAAGCCTATCTATTAATAATAATAGATTATTTTCATCTAAAAACATTTGATTTAAAAATAAGACAACGCTGTCATTTTTAAGAAAAACGAAGCGAGAGTCCTACTGTACGCGGAGCTAAAGTTTAAGATTTAATTGTGGCCAAACAAAAAATATGTCCCTTTTTGTTTTTACACTATCGAAAGCCCGTTATTAATAGATTATATTCGTCTAAAAATATTTGATTTAAAAATAAGACAACGCTATCATTTTTGAAGAAGTTGAGTACGCCTAACGCAAAATTTCTAAAAATATTCATTTTAAGTTATTGAACATTACTTAATTAGTAGATTTCTATACTAATATATAAATACTGAAACTGTTTTGGTATAGTTTTAGAATTTTTTTTATTGCTGAAAGTTATTGCTAACTTCATTTGAACTTTTTTTGAACTCTATTTAAATGTACATTTTTATATTTTTACTATTTCGCTTCTAATACACATAAGTCACACATGAGTCAAACACAAATTTACAAAAAAAAAGAAAAAAACGCAAGTGTTCCACTTCAAATTTTAAGGAGTGCATTTAAATTAATAACGACAAAAAGGAGTTCATGCAAAAATTAGTTACACAAAATAATGTTTTCGAAGTGAAATGCGTCTCAAAATTTTTCTTTTAGGTTTAATCAACGAAGAATGCGAGGACGCGAAAGTTCACACAAAAAAGTTGTACGCCAGAATAGGCAAAACGATAATTCTATAAAAATGTAATTTTCCTAGTGATGTAATTTAGCCGGCTAAAAATACCTTTTTCTCCAACCGTGGAAAAAGCCATACCTTTGAATACTATTTAGAGATAGTGAAGTTGATCTTTTCTTGACTAACAAGAAATGTACTTGTTGCTAGACCTCAGTGCATGTATAAATAAACATTAAAATACCAAAAACGTACTGGAAAAAGCAGTGCACAAACTTAAATATGTTTAAATTACCCGCCTTAATCGTATTTGAGATCATGCGCAATAACCCCTAAAAATCGGAACGCAAAATATATTCTCAGGCCGTGAAAAAAGATCACGTGATTGTCTATTTTGCTACCGCCCCCAGCTCTTAAGGTGGGGAGAATATATTCACGCCTTACAGAAATAATTCACCAAAAACATACAAATCGGGCGACTTCATAACTTAATTATGGTTACATATTTTTAAAAGCTGTTTTCACTGATTTGTTAACAAAACTTCAATCTACAAAGTGACCAACGCGTTTTTCAAAATTCCATCTGGAAGTATTTTTACTATCGCTGTAAAGTTCAACTACAATTTTTCAATGTTAATTATTTTTTTCTTAATTACCAGATGATGATAGAGAAATTTCCTATGGTCACTTTGTAGTGCTAGTTGTCAGGTATATAGGAAAAAAAAATGAATTAATTATATTCAGAAACAAAGTCTCTATGAATTCGCCCGTTTTAATGGTTTCGTATATGGAGTTATTTCGTAAGATTGCTCTTAAGAGGACTATGGATCACGTGATCAACTACTCGAAAGCCACCAGTACTCCCCCCAAACCCCGCATGATTGAAAACACGCCTCTCTTATAATTGAAATAATTGTCGTTTAGTCCAATCAGGCTCAATAGTTGAAGGACAAGGATAACAGCATCTACACTCGTCTTGTATAAGTTCACACACATTCATCGTATCTAACATAGTGGCAACGTCGCGTCGCAAAACTAGCACGTGGTAATAATATTCTTATATTCTGAAATAAAGGAAGAAAAGTTTGCTGGTTATATACGCGCGAAATTCAAAAGTATAAGATTTGAATAAAAATCATTCTTATATCGAAAAATAAATTGCGAAATACGCCAGTAGTAAAATAATATTCGTAATTAAGACACTTTTTGTTCGTTGAAATTTGTCAAATAATAAATAACTTTTAAAATGAAATAACTTCCACATTTCGTTTTGCGAAAAGTAGCTTATACTTTAAGTCAATTTTCTTGATAAATAATTTTCTGATATTTGAAAACCAAACAGAATTTGATCGATACTAATTTCAATTCGAAATTTAAATTGATATTAAATTTAACTAAAATGTAATACATAGATGTCTTATTAATTACACTACTTAGAAATTCTTTCAATATTTTTACTTTAGGAAAAAGATTTCATTTCAATCTTTACACTCATCTTTTAATATACAAATAGGAAATAAATTGTGCATAATTTTCTACATTTTATTAGTAATATTGTTGCAACTTTTGAAAAATCAAAAAATAACATTGTCTTGTAAAAATATTTAAACAAATTTTTTTAACTTATTTCACAACGTGAGTTTACTCGCTGACTGAATGATTCTAAATAACAAAAATAAAATATTTTTACCGAAAACGAAAGAAAAAATTGTAGACGAAAATTATATTAAAAATTATTTCAGTTTAAAATTTCTTAATATTCAAAAAAAAGTTGAGAGTGATGCACAAATAAGGAATAAAGAATGTATTGGAACAAATAGTTAACCAATAGGATTGCTCAATTGCCGACATGTGATGTAAGCAACAGACCGTACAAAATGAAATTAAGAAAGGCGTACTATCGATATCTTAAAAAAAAAAAACTTTAAAATCCAGCAGCTATGCGTTTCCATTATTTTATTATGTTAAATTGCCAAGTCAGTAACCGTATTTTTGTTAACGCCGAAATTCTGAGAAATTCGTGTAACTATGATACTCTCTTCTATGCAAGCAATTATTACCCTATAGCTTTTAAAACAACATTTACTTTAAGTGCATATGATTGTCAATGACAATTTCAAATTACGATCGGTAGTAGTTTTATCCAGATTAAAAAGTCTTGTCCTATTAGTTTTTTATCATAGCAGTGGTAACAATTTAGAGAAATTTTTCGTAATTAAATATTTATGTATAGTCGCGACCAAGAAAAAATTGGTCGTTAGTGTCTTACTTTGACATATTGACCAGTGTTTTATTGTCAAGCGATCGTGGTAGTCATAAACTTTGTACAGCGAAATATTTCAGGTGTAAATTTTAATTGTCAAATTGATTAAAATCACACCTTACAAGCAGACAATTTATGACTATTCCATCATCCGTCACAACATGCGAATATGCGAACAGGGAATGAGTAATCCTTTAGGGTGAAATAGTGACGTTACTCCAACTCTCTCAGAGCAAATTTCGCCTTCTTAATTTTTATAAGAGCATTGATTGTTTATATGACAAAAATTTCTTTCTCGTAGAAAGGTTTTAACAAAAATTTTGAAACGTGTTAAAGTCGTGTTTTTAATAGATGTAGGTGGTGCATTGAAGACTTCTATTTTATCACTATCAATACAAATCGTTCGTAAAATATTATACTTTGCGATGCACTTTTGTTTTTTTTTTTTGCAATAACTCTAAAAGATAAAATACATAAAACCCTACAACCTTTGCATTTACAGTCTTTCGGTATCTCCTAAAATAAAATCTCTAGGTGGGGTGCAAAATATAAAAAAATAACCCTGCAGATCCGGCGTTTGCTCCTAAATTCAAATATATGTAGTTCAATTAAATGCTAACACCCTCAGAATTTTGGAACGGTAAAGGTAATAAGTTTAAAAGCCTAACGACAAGTCGGAACGCACCCAGTTTTACGATAACAACGTTGCCAAATTTATTTGTTTTCCTTCAACCTTAAGATGGCAGCACATTACATAGCAAATTTTTAGATTACGTATTTTTCATTTTGCACTTTTAGGAATGATAATTTCGTATATTTTTTTAAGTAAATATGATCAGGTTTTTACATAGAATGTGGGAAAGTCATTTTCCGTAGTGAGTTTTAAAATTTTATAATTTTACTTTGTTAATGTAAAACATTTTCCATAATTATTGACTTTCCCACATTGATAGTATTATTACAGACTGATCTACTTTTAGAATTTTTAAATCGAACGCTTTTTAAAAGCAGCATTTGAAAAATAAATTTTTGCCAATATGGCGGACCTCCATAGGCCTCTTAACTACACATTTACATCTCCGAACCAGAAAAATCCGGGCGACTTTTATTTGACGATTTGAAAAACGCTGTTTCTTTTTTTCAACTCGCCAAAGATCATTTAATTATTTCAAAGTATTTCGGTGACAATTCCGGCACAAATCAGAAATCGTTCCCTTTCTTCTTGCGAGAAATCTCGACGTGAACGTGAACTTTCTGTTACAAATTATAAAAAAAAGCATTCTTTTGGGGAACTATGAACACGACGAAAGGCGAGTGTCTTGACCTGTCGTTGAAATCTCCGGTACAATTCGTTTGCGTATGAATTATTTCGCGAGTAAATCTCACCGGGCGGCAGGGCGGTCCGGGGGGGGGGGGGGGGACATTTCGGCTTGTCCATGTCCGCGCGATACATGCGTATATACGTCCAGCGTTCGTCCGTCGTGGCAACCGATTAACAGGATTAACATTCCCGACACATGTACGCCTAGCCGTTGCACTTGTCGCATTTGCATACGTTTGAAATTTGAACGCGGACGCGCACCGATAAAACTCCGCTTAATGTCCCGCTTCGAAGCGGTTTACGAAACGCTGAAGGCACATAAAAACCACGAGGAATTCGCCGCCGCTTTCTCCGGCGTTTCTTTCTCACGAGGGAGACGGTCGAATCATGCACGACAAAAGACGGTCGAAATTTCAAGGAAACGCCGGCGATTTTTTTTCTAATTTTTAAAATAACGTCGCGTCGCGTCGTGGCTGTTCACATCAGAGTCGAAATTATGCTAAATTATTCTTCCTAACGTAAGTACAACGACGGCCAAAAGTATATGTAATGTGGTGTGAGCTTTCAGAATTAAATCATTGATTCTCAGAGTTGTTGAGTTTGATATGATTTTTGTCTGGTAGTGTACGCATGCAAATCAAGATTCGTGTGAGCGATGAAAATTTATTACGGCACTCGATGACCTCACAACCGTCATCGCATCCTAAAAACAATCTAAGCTCCCATCACGGACAGATGTAGTTGTTATTAGTCGCGATTTTTTCATTGCCGTTTCCCGTACACATACGTGTTCGGTCGCAAAACAGGAAGAAAAAAGTTGAAGCCGGACCCCGTACGAAATCACGACTTGTTTGTTTTATGCGGACGGCAATCAAACGGGGCAAAAAAGAGGAGCGCGCGACCGCAGCGCTATTTGCGTTTGCAAATCTTTATTAATAATATCCCGGCAGGCCGTGTTCATAAATACGCGTAGTTAGCGGGGACGGGGACTTGTATATTGCGCGCTTTTCGCGATTTACTGCCCAAAACGAGCGAGCGTATCATTGCGAGCCAATCGAAATTTATCAGGCGAACGTATAATGAGCAGGATTAATTCCTTTACTTTCGACGCAGAGAAAGAAAAAAAAAACTGAAGCCTACCCTGTGCGGTTCAATAATAAAAACGATTGAGTTTTTCGTGCAATCCAAGCTCACATCAAATTTCGCTTTTATCGGACGATTTGCATACTGCGAATCCTTCGGTGGCCGAAGAATCCCACGTTCTCATTAAAATGCGTGCTATCAGCCGGCGCTCGCATTAATCATCGAAAATTCGTCGCCCATTGTTTGGCGTATGTAAATAAGCAGCAGCCGATTCCGATACGATCATCCCTTTCGAGCTTAATTTCTGCCCGATCTTATCCGGGGAATAATTTCTGCGCAAGCTTCCATGGCATTACGTCGTTTTTTTTTTTTTTATCGACGCACTTCGCAGAAAGAACAATCAAGAACTCAACCGAGAGGTACATTACGTAAATTTAGAAAATGCCGTCGTAATTTATTTAGCCTAACAACCGCTAGATGGCACAGAGGAAACGTTAAAAATAAAGCCGCTAGATTTGGCAGAAAGCAAGATAAAGAAACAGTGTGAACCGTTTCTAACGCGCACCATGAAAAGGAAGAATGAACTGCTTCGCCTGCCATTTTTAACGACTTACACTTTTAATTAGGTCGATTGTGCGCACGAGTTCAGTTACGTCTGTACCTTCTAATCGCGTCTGTACCTTCAACTGTTAACTGTAAAGGCACTTCATATTTTGATCGTTAACGGAACTATGTCGAGTAAATTAAACGAAAGACCCGTCTACGTGTCTATACCTTGAACATTGGGCGACTATGTGCACGGCACACCTTCAAATTAACCGCTAATTTCGTCATCTTTAGAATGAAAAGGAAGAACGAATTGCTTCGTCTGCCATTTTGAACGACTTACACTTTTAATCGGGTCGATTGTGCGCACGAGTTCAGTTACGTCTGTACCTTCAAGTCGCGTCTCTACCTTCAACTGTTAACTGTAAAGGCACTTCATATTTTGATCGTTAATGGAACTAAGTCAAATAAATTAAACGAAAGACCCGTCTACGTGTCTATACCACGAACATCGGGCGACTTTATGCACGGCACACCTTCAAATTAACCGCTAATTTCGTCATCTCTAGAATGAAGAGAAAAAATGAACTGCTTCGCCTGCCATTTTGAATGACTCACACTTTTAATTAGGTCAATTGCGCGCACGAGTTCAGTTACGTCTGTACCTTCAAATCGCGTCTCTACCTTCAACTGTTAACTGTAAAGGCACTTCATATTTTGATCGTTAATGGAACTAAGTCAAATAAATTAAACGAAAGACCCGTCTACGTGTCTATACCACGAACATCGGGCGACTTTATGCACGGCACACCTTCAAATTAACCGCTAATTTCGTCATCTCTAGAATGAAGAGAAAAAATGAACTGCTTCGCCTGCCATTTTGAATGACTCACACTTTTAATTAGGTCAATTGCGCGCACGAGTTCAGTTACGTCTGTACCTTCAAATCGCGTCTGTATCTTCAACTATTAACTGTAAAGGCACTTCATATTTTGATCGTTAACGGAACTAAGTCAAATAAATTAAACGAAAGACCCGTCTACGTGTCTATACCTTGAACATCGGACGACTTTGAGCACGGCACACCTTCAAATTAACTGCTAATTTCGTCGTCTTTAGAATGAAAAGGAAAAATGAATTGCTTCGCTTGCCATTTTGAACGACTTACACTTTTAATTAGGTCGATTGTGCGCACGAATTCAATTACGTCTATACCTTCAGCTGTTAACAAAAGGCAGCACTTCATATTTCCGTAGCTACGAGAAATCGAGATAAAACAATCGAAACACTCTGTTACCGCGAATGTCGAGCAACGTTTCTGACTGGCACACCTCCAACTTGTATTTAATTTGAAGGTATGCCAGTCCCATCAATTTCGTCATCTTTTGAAAGATGAAGACGGACGGATTGCTTCGTCTACCGCCTTCAAAGACTTTTGGTACGACGTTTCTAACCGGCACACCTTCAAATTGGATTTAATTTGAAGGCGTGCCAGTCCCATCAATTTCGTCATCTTTTGAAAGATGAATATGGACGGATTGCTTCGTCTACCGCCTTGAAAGACTTTTGTTACGACGTTTCTGACCGGTACACCTTCAAATTGGATTTGATTTGAAGGCGTGCCAGTCCCATAACTTTCGTCATCTCTTGGAAGATAAAGAAGGATGGATTACTTCGTCTGCCGCTTCAACAAAGACTTACACCTTTCATTAGGGTCGATTGTGAGTTCCGTTCAATTACGTCTACACCTTCAACTGTCAACGAAAGGTAACACTTAATATTTCCTTTGCTGTCAGAACTAAGTTTTTGACTGGCACACCTTCAAATTGCATTTAATTAAAGCGACAGACGAAGCAATCCGTCCTTCTTTATCTTTCAAAAGGTGATTAAATTGATGAGACCGGCGGCGCACCTTCAAATTGCATTTAATTTGAAGGTGCGCCGGTCCCATCAATTTAATCACCTCTTTTGAAAGATAAAGAAGGACGGCTTGCTTCGTCTGTCGCTTTAAAAGACTTACGCCTTTAATTAGGCGCAAGAAGTTCAACTACGTCTATACCTTCAACCGCCAACTTAATGTTTTCGTTGCCATCAGAACTGAGTCGAGGTAAAACAACGAAACGGTAAGTATTGGATGGTGTTATCGGGCAACGTTTTTGACCGGCACACCTTCAAATCGCGTTTAATTTGAAGGTATGCCAGTCCCATCTTTTGAAAGATAAAGAAGGACGGATTACTTCATCTACGGCTACAAAAAAGACTTGCACCTGTCATTGGGATCAATTACGTCTATACCTTCAACTGCCAACAAAAGATAGCATTTAATATTTCCGTTGCTTTCAAAACTAAGCCGAGATAGAGCAACGAAAGATGAGACTGGCACGCCTTCAAATTGCATTCAGTTTGAAGGTGTGCCAGTCAATTTAATCAATTTCAAATTGCGTTCACTTTGAAGGTGTGCCAGTCCCACCTTTCGAAAGGTAAGAAGACCGGATCGCTTCGTCTGCCACTTCAAGAGACTTACACCTTTAATTAGCCGCTAGATTTGGCAGAAAGCAAGATAAAGAAACAGTGTGAACCGTTTCTAACGCGCACCATCTTTTGACCACTTATGGAAACAATTCTGCTGTAACTTTATTTGTTTGTAGACGACCCTTAATTAGCTGTGACGCGTTTGAATAATTTTTTTAGAATTTTCAGCTAATGACTTTTTTTATTAGAAAAGTGAAATAAAACTTTTCTTTCTTAAATAATTCTTTTTTTTTGCATTAAAATACAACTCCCCCCTCCTAAAAAAACAACCACAATATTAGGAAATTAAATGTTTAAAAACAAGTAGCTACACAGTTGCAGTGGGGGTGTTTAAAATGCAGTGATAACTTAATCTGCTTTGAAGACGGATTTCGAAAAAAAATGAAACTTTGCAAAAATGGAAACGATTGATTTTGTTTTATAGTCCTAAAGGAACTAGTGGCGCCATCTCTTGGCAAACGATTCAAGTTAATTTGTTGTATTATTATCTCGTTAAATAGAAAATATGTTCTCAGCAGAAGAGTGTGAAAAAAAACGGTGAAAATAAAACACAGTTTCGCAAAAAAAAACGAATCAGAAATTGGAATGAGACACTTACAAACAAGTGTACAGTTATTAAGACGCCATCTGTTGACTATTGACGACTTCATCCGCTTAGAAGACTAATTTCGTTTCGGTTCAACTTAATTTGTTCACTTTTTATCTCATTAAAAAGAAACGTACCCCCAATAGAAGGGTGTAAAATTGTGTCAATACAAAACACAACGTCCGCAAAAAAGGCGAATCAGAATTTAGAACGAAACAAACATTTAAAGCGTCATCTGTTAACTACATATAAAAACTGTTCAAGAGATTGATTTCAAACACTTTTGTGTGCTTTTCAAGTACACATTTGCAGTGAAGCGTTTAAAACGCCATCTGTTGAATTTCGTAAAGACAATGAAACTAAATCTTTGCAATAAATGACAACAATTGATTTTGTTTTATAGTCACTGTTAAGTTTCTAAACAAATAAACCTTAAATTTTTGCAGAGACGAAAACAGTTGCTTTTATTTTACAGTCACCGAAAAGCTCCTAAAGGAACCGGTGGCGCCATCTCTTGGCAAACGATTCAAGTTAATTTGTTCTATTATTATCTCGTTAAATAGAAAATATGTTCTCAGCAGAAGAGTGTGAAAAAAAAACGGTGAAAATAAAACACAGTTTCGCAAAAAAAAACGAATCAGAAATTGGAATGAGACACTTACAAACAAGTGTACAGTTATTAAGACGCCATCTGTTGACTATTGACGACTTCATCCGCTTAGAAGACTGATTTCGTTTCGGTTCAACTTAATTTGTTCACTTTTTATCTCATTAAAAAGAAACGTACCCCCAATAGAAGGGTGTAAAATTGTGTCAATACAAAACACAACGTCCGCAAAAAAGGCGAATCAGAATTTAGAACGAAACAAACATTTAAAGCGTCATCTGTTAACTACATATAAAAACTGTTCAAAAGATTGATTTCATACACTTTTGTGTGCTTTTCAAGTACACATTTGCAGTGAGGCGTTTAACACGCCATCTGTTGAATTTCGTAAAGACAATGAAACTAAATCTTTGCAATAAATGACAACAATTGATTTTGTTTTATAGTCACTGTTAAGTTTCTAAACAAATAAACCTTAAATTTTTGCAGAGACGAAAACAGTTGCTTTTATTTTACAGTCACCGAAAAGCTCCTAAAGGAACCGGTGGCGCCATCTCTTGACAGACGATTCAAGTTATCTCATTGAAAAGAAACGTACCCCCAATAAAAGGGTGTAACATTGTGTCAATACAAAACAACGTCCGCAAAAAAAAGACTAATGAAACAAGCGCCATCTGTTAACTATGATAACTTCATCTGTTAGAAGATTGATTTCATGAAGAAACTGTCTGTTCATTTGTTCTGCACTTTTCTACACTTTTTTCGTCAACCGCTCCTGAGAGAGTGAGATGTATATGACATAATGAAAGTCGGAGTGAGAAAAATAGAGCGAAGGAGTTAAAAGTGTAGAGAGTGCAGAACAAACGAACAATTATCGCTTTTATTTTATAGTCACCGTTAAGTTCCTAAAGGAACCGGTGGCGCCATCTCTTGACAGACGATTCAAGTTATCTCATTGAAAAGAAACGTACCCCCAATAAAAGGGTGTAACATTGTGTCAATACAAAACAACGTCCGCAAAAAAAGACTAATGAAACAAGCGCCATCTGTTAACTATGATAACTTCATCTGTTAGAAGATTGATTTCATGAAGAAACTGTCTGTTCATTTGTTCTGCACTTTTCTACACTTTTTTCGTCAACCGCTCCTGAGAGAGTGAGATGTATATGACATAATGAAAGTCGGAGTGAGAAAAATAGAGCGAAGGAGTTAAAAGTGTAGAGAGTGCAGAACAAACGAACAATTATCGCTTTTATTTTATAGTCACCGTTAAGTTCCTAAAGGAACCGGTGGCGCCATCTCTTGGCAAACGATTCAAGTTAATTTGTTCTATTATCTCGTTAAATAGAAAATATGTTCTCAGCAGAAGAGTGTGAAAAAAACGGTGAAAATAAAACACAGTTTCGCAAAAAAAGACGAATCAGAAATTGGAATGAGACACTTACAAACAAGTGTACAGTTATTAAGACGCCATCTGTTGACCATTGACGACTTCATCCGCTTAGAAGACTGATTTCGTAAAGAAAACGCACTAAATCTTTGCAAAATTGCAAAAGCAATTGCTTTTATTTTATAACGAAAAGATTAAGTAGCGATATCCCGCAACAAAATTTTTATTTTATAGTTATTGTTAAATTCCTAAAGGGATTGGAGACGCCATCTCTTAGCAAACAATTCAAGTTCATTTGTTCTATTTTTAGAAGTGATAAGTTTTCGTTTGGCTGCTCTAGATTCTAGAGCACTATCACAGTATTCTCATCTCGTTTGAAGGCGAATTTAAAAATACCGCCGTAATTTATTTGGCCTATCAACCGCTAGATGGCAGAGGAAACGTTAAAAACAAAAGTAGACTGATAAAGTACCCACATTGAATAACGCATAGGGCACCTTGAAGGCATCACAACGATCAAAACACTCGCAAGAGGCGCTGTCGGCGTTGGTCTTAAAACAAGAAATAGTGCCTTCGACGCTTCATGTCGGTACTTTTACATATTTACTTGCTTTGGTTAAAAATAAATCCCCTAGATTTCACCAGGCAAAACTCTCGATAATAGCCCAACCCAAATCGAATTTTAAAATAAGAAAATTGAAGGCGCATTTAAAAATGCCGCCGTAAATCATGTATTTGAACCGTCGACCACTAGTTGGCAAGAAGAAAACGTTTAAAAATAAAGACCCTAATTTTCGCAGAAAGAAAGATCTAGAAACAGTGTTTGTTGAAATTACAAAAAAGTGAAGGCGAATTTTAGAATTCCGCCGTAATTTAATTAGCCTATCAACCTGCTAGATGGCAGCGTTGAGAATAAAGCTTCCGCAGAAAGAACACCAAAAAGTCGAAAGTAATTGGCATTCGAAATTTATTTTGTATCAGACACTTTCTTCTTGTATCAAAAATAAAGGCGGAAAATGAGGGAGAGACTTCAGCTCATAGCAACCAGCAGCACTATGGTGAATAACTTGGAAAGTATTGGCGTTAGACCCATCATGCGACCCATCAAATCGGACTAAAATTGAACGTAGAATTCAAATATGAAATAATATACAGTGTATTATATTTAAAAATGTTCAAGTTTGAATTTTATTTTGAAAATCTGACGTTCAATTGTTCTTCCGTGAACGGTACTCGAAACGCTAGGAAATTTTCTAAAACTTTTGTATGTAACACTTTCTTGTAATTTCAAAAATAAGGGCGGAAAGGAGGGAGAGACTTCAGTTCATAGCAGGAAGCCTTTTTGGCGAATAACTCGAAAAGTATTATTGGAGTTAGGACCCGTCAAGCGACCCATCAAATCGGACTAAAATTGAACGTAGATTTCAAATATGCAATAATATACAGGGTATTATATTTAAAAATGTTCAAGTTTGAATTTTATTTTGAAAATCTGACGTTAAATTGTTCTTCCGTGAACGGTACTCGAAACGCTAGGAAATTTTCTAAAACTTTTGTATGTAACACTTTCTTGTAATTTCAAAAATAAGGGCGGAAAGGAGGGAGAGACTTCAGTTCATAGCAGGAAGCCTTTTTGGCGAATAACTCGAAAAGTATTATTGGAGTTAGGACCCGTCAAGCGACCCATCAAATCGGACTAAAATTGAACGTAGATTTCAAATATGCAATAATATACAGGGTATTATATTTAAAAATGTTCAAGTTTGAATTTTATTTTGAAAATCTGACGTTCAATTGTTCTTCCGTGAACGGTACTCGAAACGATAGGAAATTTTCTAAAATTTTTGTATGTAACACTTTCTTGTAATTTCAAAAATAAGGGCGGAAAAGAAGGGAGAGACTTCAGTTCATAGCAGGAAGCCTTTTTGGCGAATAACTCGAAAAGTATTATTGGAGTTAGGACCCATCAAGCGACCCATCAAATCGGACTAAAATTGAACGTAGAATTCAAATATGCAATAATATACAGGGTATTATATTTAAAAATGTTCAAGTTTGAATTTTATTTTGAAAATCTGACGTTCAATTGTTTTTTCCGTGAACGGTACTCGAAACGATAGGAAATTTTCTAAAATTTTTGTATGTAACACTTTCTTGTAATTTCAAAAATAAGGGCGGAAAAGAAGGGAGAGACTAAAACTCTCAGGAGGAAGCACTTTGGCGAATAACTCGGAAAGTATTGATGTTAGACCCATCATGCGACCAATCAAATCGGACTAAAATTGAACGTAGAATTCAAATACGCAATAATATACTATTTAAAAATTACCAAGTTTGAATTGTATTTTGAAAATTTGCTACCTACCTGAAGGACAGCAAATTGTGCGAGTACAATCTAAAATCTCCAGCACAGTTGGCTAAACTCCTGTAGAAGGGAAGGGTCAACGTAACCCCAAAAGCAAAGGGGGAAAAGTTAAACGAAATAAAAATCATAAAAACGACCCAGAAGGAGGTCACAATGGTCGAGTTCAGACGACCACAGCAGCTGAGTTGCTAACTCAGCAATCGTTTGTGATTGGCTATTATCTTAATGTGAGCCAATCACAAACGATTGTTGAGTTAACAACTCAGCTGCTGTGGTCGTCTGAACGCGACCAATGAGTTGAGCAAAAAGCGACCGAGAAACAGATCTGCTTTTCATTTACAGAAAATGCATGAAGTAAATATCCAAAGTTACACGAGTAAAATTAAATTAACGCAACACAGCGTTTAGACGACGCAAATGAAACAATTAAATAAACTATTTCCGACCTTATAAACAAAATCCACGTTTGGAACGCGATGTCAAGGAAAGGGGGTATGACTACCACTGGAAGCCTAAATAGTAAATAGTAAAAATACGCGTTACAAAGTTGTCAAAAAAAAACTACCTGTTCTTTTACTCCAGAACAGGGTTTGAAGATATATATATCATGATATACGAGGTCTGTTCAAAAAATAACCGAACTTTTTAAAGTGCGCGGCAACGAAGTATCGTAGCGTCGTGCGGTTGGCAACACTGTGTTCGTCATAATCTTCCGAGTAATCTGCTTTTTACGGATTGTTGATATCTCGCTTCATTCCCGCGTTATTATTTTTTGAGTGCAAGGTGTTTCAGAAGTCGTGGCGATTTTTACAATATGCGATTTTCGGGAACAACGATGTAACGATGTGAAATTTTGTGTGAAACTGGGGAAAACTTACTGAAACATTTCAAGTTTGAAAGTGGGAAAAGTGTGTGAATTGGGGAGGGGAGTACTTTGAAGGGGACAAGGACCAATAATGTGTAAGTTGAAAAATAAAAATTTTAAAAATGAAGTTCGGTTATTTCTTGAACAGACCTCGTTTATCAGGATTTTTATGTTTGATATGTATCAGGATGTTTATTATTCACATTTTAAAATTGACAGAGTAAGTACAAGTACAGCTATTATGGAATATTATAAGAAAGCAAAATAAATTAGCTTTAATGTTCAAATATATGAATTCAGAAGCTCCAAAAAAGCGAAATTTAAACTGGATGTGGGAAAATGGCAAACATTTTGGCGACGACCAAAACAAAGATTCTGAATTTAAGTTCAGTTTCGCTTGTTTATTAATTTTGCTTGGGCCTGATACTGTTTTATCATGATAAAAATATGTAATAAGACGAACGGGCAACTTTATTTGTAAACAATTACAAATTGAAAAATCGAATCATTGATTTATATTTTGATATATATCATTATATATATCATAAAAATCCGATTTTTTGCTTTTTACATAAAAATCATGATTTTTTCAAACCCTGCTCCAGAAACAGACTTAGAGAAGCTTATAAAGAGCTTGAATCTGTTTGACGTGCACTTAAGCAGATCTCGGAGTAAATAAATTCAGTTTCACGCTTCAATGAAAAGAAGCAAAAAAATCGTGAACACACACTAACAATCGATGTGCATGCCGAGAATTCTACGGCAGTGAGTACATCGCTCTGACCAAATATCCTGGGACGCAGGTCGTTACGAGATGACCTCTGTTTTAACCGGGCGAAAGAGTGAAATAGAGTATTACCGTAGGGCGTAGATAGCGACTTGTGGTTTTCTGATGCAATATGATGAAATGTGACGAACGGCAAGTAGGCCCAAAACTAACCTTTCGGTTTCCGCACAAATATAAGGCGACTGGCAATATTGAAAATAATTTAAATGAATTTTTCACCCGTAACAAATTCGACATTCAATTGTTTTTCCGTAAACTAAACTCGAAACGCTAGGAAATTTTCTAAAGCTTTCGTATGTAACACTTTCTTGTAATTTCAAAAATAAGGGCGGAAAGGAGGGGGAGATTTCAGTTCACAGCAGGTAGCCCTTTTGGCGAATAACTCGAAAAGTATTGATAATAGACCCATCATGTGGCCCATCAAATCGGCCTAAAATTGAACGCAGAATTTAAATATGCAATAATATACAGTGTGTGCTATTTAAAAATATCCAAGTTTGAATTATATTTTGAAAATCCGACGTTCAATTGTTTTTCCGTGAACGGCACTCGAAATGCTAGGAAATTTTCTAAAATTTTTGTATGTAACACTTCTTTATAATTCCAAAAATAAGGGTGGAAAAGAAGGGAGAAACTTCGGTTCACAGCAGGAAGCACTTTTGGCGAATAACTCGGAAAGCGTTGATGTTAGACCCATCATGCGACCCATCAAATAGAACTAAAATTGAACTTAATTAAAGCTGGCTCTTGTCCGATGAAAATTGTATCACAGAATCTTTTAAACGGACACTAAATAGCGCACAAACACTTAACCTTTCGCCATCGTTCGACAGCTACGTTAAGTGTTAAGTGTTTGTGCGCTATTTAGTGTGATAAAATTGAACGTACAATTTAAATATGCAATAATGTACTGGGTGTTGTATGTATGTATTTATTTATTTATTTATCATTTTGATACCGAATTACATAGACGCATGTGGATTGTCAAATAAATAAACAAAATAAATAACAGTACAAACAATCGAGAAACAAACACAATTAAAACACATATGTATGACAACATTAATCATGTAAATATGGTAATGTGGAATCGTAGTAACAATTACACACTCAGCTAAGTATTCACGGCAATAATTACGTACTCAGCTAAGTATCACTCTAAGTATCAAGCAACTCTCAATAATAAAAGTTTAAAAAGCTTTACCAATCAAATGTCAGCACACGCCAATAATGCGGAGAATTCATGCACGATATTGAACGAGTTCGTAGCTTTCAGTTGCCTTTTAAACGTGTTAACATTTTTAACAGTTTTGATTTTGTTGGGCACTAGGTTATACAAGTGACACCGGGGAGATTTTTCAAAGAAAGAATGGAAGTGCTTTTCCATTACTAATGCCTGTTTTAGGTGGTCATATTTTTGTATGAAATTTGTTACGAAATGAGTGAGAAGTGCCAATTCAACCAATCAACATTCACTGTGGTAGCTTATCTCTCTCACTTTGTCACAAATTTGTACAAGACATAAGGTATGACCGTCTAAAACAGGCATAAGTCATGATTATTCCTTGTCGCATAATTGTGTATATTCTCAAATGACGTAAAAGTATGTATGTAAATTTTTATACACGTAAGTTAATAAATTTAGTAGATAAATTGAAGCAACTGGGAGAATTTTATAAGTAATGAAACTTTCTCTACAAGAAGTTATTGGAGATAAATTAAAAATCAGTCGAATGATTCTTTTTTGAAGAAACTCTGTCACAAGATGGAGCTTGTCCCCAAATTATAATGTTGTAGGTCAGTGCAGAATACACTACGCCATAATATACACTCAGGAGCGACGATTTCTTAAAACTTTTGTATTGAACACTTTTTTCTTATATCAAAAATAAATAAATAAATAAAATAAAATAAATTCGGAAAATATTGACGATCATGCGATCCATCAAATCGGACTAAAATTAAACGTAGAATTCAAATATGTAATAATATACAGTGTGTTCTATTTAACAACGCTCAAATTCGGTTATATTTTGAAAATTCGACGCTCAATTAGATTTCCGTGAACGGCGCTGGTAACGCTAGGAATATTTCAAAAACTTTTGTACGAAACACTTTCTTGTAATTTCTAAAATAAGGGCGGAAAAGAAGGAAGAGACTTTGGATACACAACTCGGAAAGTACTGGCATTAGACCCATCATGCGACCCATCAAATCGGACTAAAATTGAACGTAGAATTCAAATATCCAATAATATACAGGGTGTTCTATTTAACAATGCTCAAATTTCAATTAGATTTTGAAAGTGCGACGCTCAATTGTATTTCCGTGAACGGCGCTCGAAACGCTAGGAACGTTTCGAAAACTTTTGTACGAAACACTTTCTTGCAATTTCAAAAATGAGGCCATTAAAAAAACAGCAAGTTCGAGCTGTACCCGAGAACGCGACGCTCTTTTGTTTTTTCGCCGACAGCATTCGACGCGCCGCACAGTATTCAATTCGACCAACCTAGAGGGACAAAATTGCAATTTTCAACTTTCTTCAATTTGAATGAAAAATACCTTTTACGATGTCATAATAATCAGTGATTAATGAGTAGTAGAAAAAAAAATTAAGAGTGCGTATGTCTCTTGAAAACAATAGCCGAAACTCACTTGTCACTTTACAGCAAAACTGTTTCTATTTGTTTTCGGTTTTCTAAGTTTTTGCGTTTATTAATATTATCCCTGGAATTTAGAATTGTTTTTGCAATGGAATCTAGTTCTACAGGTATTTTTCTATTCATTCTTGCTAATAATAGGAAATATGTATTAATTTTCTTTAAAGGAATACATTAAAACGTGACCAAGATGTTTCGTTTCTTGGGCATGAAAACATTTTACTTTTGCTTGCTAATATTTTGTGTCACACGTAGTAACCATATAAAATATTTTTTAAGCAATCTATTATTTATCTTCTTTTAAGTAAACATAATCATTTAATGCGATTTCATGCGATTATGGAAATACATCTTTTTCTCGGAATAGGAACCTCAATTACTCGAAGAGAGATCTTTGAATTATGGCGCACAAGCGTACGTAAACATAAGTTTGAACGCATTTTTGATTTTTTAAAGAATATCTTGAAATTTGGAGAAGATGACGAGAATAAATTGAAGCGTTTAAATTTTTTTTTTAAAACGAATGCGAAAAAATTCGTCGTATTTTGGTAAGACATCACAGACGTTTGGACATATTTTTAAAATCATGTGATACATGGTTGAATGAAACTATAGATTTTGCCGGTGTATTTAAAGTAAAAACAACGACACTCATCAAAATCCAAACGAAGAAAAATTCAAACTTTGGTGAAGACATATCAAAAAGAAGAATTGGCATTTGCAGCTGCAGTAAGTGTCCGAGCTGAAGGAAAACGCGATGGGGCAAACATAATACAAGAAGTGTCATCATCTTCACCAAGAAGAGCCACAAATCTGAAAAAAGCAAGTCGCGTGTTTTTAACGTCACCACCATCAGAGCAACGTCCCTACTCACCTGCCTTAGCCTTAGCTCTATTCATTGCAAATAAATTTAACGCGCAGTATAAAGCTATACAACAAGAAGCTTTGGAGAGAGGTTTTAATTTATATCCTTCTTATGACCAGATCCTTTCAGAAAAAAAAAAGTGTTAGCCATCAGAGGAAACAATTGCCATTACGGACATATCAGCGGAAGTAAAACTGCAATCACTTTTGGACCATACAGTTAACAGAATATGTCAAAATATTCTTAAAGATTATTTTTTAATAGCTGATGTAAGCAACCCGTATACATTTATTTATAAGTGGGGGTGCGATGGTTCATCTGGTCACAGCATTTATAAACAGAAATTTGAAAGCTATGATTCTACGGACGAATATACGTTTGCTATCTCGATGGTACCACTACGACTCATTGCAAATGACAAAAAAATCATTTGGCAAAATCCGCGCCCTTCCTCCCCAAGGTTTTGTAGAATGATTAAAATATATATACAAAAAAGAAACAAAGGAAGTGATAGAAGAAGAATGTAATTTAATCAAATTTGAAATTGCCAATCTATCCCCAACTATTCTTAACATCGACAATAAAATAATTAATATTGAACACAATTTAATACTATCTATGATAGACGAGAAAATATGCAACATATTGTCAGATACCAACTGCACGCAAAAGTGTTACATATGTAAGGCAAGTCCAAAAGAGATGAATTCCTTCAAGAGTACAAGGACACCTGATGATATGTTGCAGTTTGGCATTTCGAGCTTACATGCTTATATTCGTACAATGGAATGCTTATTAAATGTAGCTTATAGACTAAAAATTAAACAGTGGCAAGTTCGAGGAAAGGAAAATAAAGAAATAGTTTTAAAAACAAAAGAGGAAATAAAAAATAAATTTAAAGAGATTAGATTAATAATTGATAAAGTTAAACCTGGATTTGGGACGAGCAACGATGGCAATACTGCACGTTTTTTCAACAACTACAAAGATTCTGCGAAAGTAACCTCTCTTGATGAAAATTTAATTTATAAATTAAGCATTATTTTAAGATGCATTGCTTCTGGATATGAAATTAATGTGGAAAAATTTCAATTGTACGCTACCGAAACAAAAAAGTTATATCTTCATCTTTATTCATGGTATAATATGTCTGCCACACTCCACAAAATTTTAACACACGGAGGCGATATTATAAACTCATGCATAATACCTATTGGTCAAATGTCAGAGGAGGTATCAGAAGCCAAAAATAAAGAGATAAGAAAGATAAGACAAGGCCATACTTTAAAAACTTCGCGCAAAACAACAAATTTTGACTTATTTAAATATTTGCTGGTTTCTTCAGATCCGCATATAAGTCTATTGAGAAAGTTGCCAAGTAAAGAAAAACATTCTTACGATAAAGACCTTTTAATGTTGTTAAAATAAGACATCTATCTGTGTATTGTAATCATTGAATTATAAGTACAGAGTGATGATAATGTCCCGCGCCAAGCTCATAATTTGTTTATTTAATGTTTCTTTGCAAAATCCTTAGTCAATTTTTAATTTTAAAAAGACACATTTTAGGCAACCCTAACTTTTCCGTACATATTTTGATCGTCCTTCTTGTCAGCAAAATGGTTATATAAAAAATTAGTACCTTACACAAATATTTCGAAAAGAATAGACATTATAATTTAAAAATACAATTTAATTTTATTTTATTTTAATGATAATCTTGAAATTGAAAACAAAAACTGATAAAAATTCACGAAAGTAGTGAAGGTGTTCCCCATGAATCAATAAATTGTTCTGATTTTCATTGCAGCATAGCATAAATTTTTCACAAAATTCCAGACGAAGGTCTGGACCATGTCTATTTTCTTTTCGAAAAACTTGTGAAAGGTACTACTTTTATATCACCATTTAACTGACGATCAAAAAAGTTAGGGTTATCATTTACAAAAATTAATGATGACGTCACAGCGGAGAAACAAATGCCGATCGAGAAAAGATTTTCGCACTAAAATGTGTCTTTTTAAAATTAAAAATCGACCTGTTTCAAGATTTTGCAAAAAACATTATATAAATAAATGAGCTTGGTGCGGGACTTCATCACCACGCTGTATAATAAATACTTAAATACTTCAAATGTTTATTTTTATCTATTTTCGCACCTAAATACCCTTTTGCATAATGTTTTGTATCGCAGAAGGCACATAGAAATTTTGTCCATCTAGATTGGTCGAATCGAACACTGTGCGCCGGATGAACACCTGAATTAATATTTTTTTTCTAATTCTGAAAACAAACGCATTAGATTAATTTTAAACAGACTAATCTACAGAGTATTCTTTTAAACGGTTTATGGATGCGAATATTTGGTTGTCAACGAAACAAATGTAACAAATTAGAAAATGGGGGGAGTTTCCTTTCAACCACTGCAAAACGAAAACGCGAAAGCTTAAACCTAAAAGCAGAGAAGTCCAAGTGAACATTTTTTGAGATACTTGTCCGGGTTTGTGTGAATAACTAGCAAGCGGCACATAAATTCGACCCGAATTTTCTTTTGTTTGCGAAGAAAATTGCTCGGTTTCTTTCCGTTATCGTTGTCATAGCAACAGGAGTTGGTGATTTAAAGACAGCCTCGTCGAAACGAAAATCAGGTCGCGGTGTTTCATGAAATATCAACGGCGGTCTGTCACGTTGCGACTGGCGCTAGTAAGTAGTTGACCTATAAAACTCGAACACGATACTGTAAGGCACCTACTCCATTATCTACGGCATTCTTAACCTATGACTCCGCTCCGAAGCATTTTGGCGTGTCCTCGGCTGATTAAAGGCCGAGGGAAGCGCGTAAATAAGACGGCAGAAGAGGAACACGTGTTCGGGCTCAAAGGAGGCGTAATCACATTTGAATACGGCGCGTATAACTAAGCCTAAACGGCCGAAAATGACGTATATATAGGCGACGGCCGGTTTTGTTCTGTATTTATTAACAATGCGCATGCTATACCAACAATGGTATATTATCGTTTTTAGGCCCGTAATGACCGGCCGCATAAACAACGCTGAATCTTTATTTATTACGTGCGCTTATCTCTTCTAATTGTCAATTGAGGGGGTATTGTAATTTATATTTACGTTCGTTGGGCACGCATTGTGTTCCCCGATCGCAATTAGAGGGGAAATCAAAACATTATTTTCACTGGCTCCATCTATGTATGTTGTCATGACGCACCATTTTTTTTTTGTAGTAAATTTCAGTTCATACATTGGAAGAAAAACATATGAAAGTCGTCCTGCCCGTCAGAATATACAAACTTACAAACTATACAAAGATAAGACAGGAGGCATGGCATAATTTTCCTGATTTTCCGCAATTAAGAGACCATCATCAGGGGAGGAAGCTTTCAACGTTTTAAAAAAAAATCTTTAATTATTAAATATAGGGACTAAGTTGTTGATGCTGAAGACTTTTGCTTTTATTTTAAAATTGTTGCAAGTTTTAATTGCTCTGTTTAACTTACAGAAGAGGAGACGTTTGTTTCTCTTCTTCTGCTTTAGTTTGTGAAACGATTTCTTTGTCTCTCTTTTGTTTATTTAATCACACCTTCCTAGATTAATGAAGGCAGTTCTTAGTTCTTTCCTTTTTCTGTAATTGTATAAACTATAAACAATTAAAAAAAAAAAAACAAACAAAAGCCGAATTACGATGAAAAACAAAGGCAGCAAAAATTACGCCGATCGTCAAAAGATGGCGCTTGCAAATACTATTAAGCGTTCTTCAATTTTCTTGTTTTCATGTAGTAGTATAAACAATAAACGAAAGCGTCAAAAATCGAACTGTGACGGAAAACAAACAGTAAAAAATTACGTCGACTGCCAAGAGATGGCGTTTGTAAATTCGCAATCGCTTTTAATCGTTTGTCAATTTTTCTTTCTTTGGTATAAATTAATAATAAAAAAAAACGTCAAATTATAACGAAAAACAAAAGATAGTAAATTATAACAGCGACGGCCGGGAGATGGCGCTTATAAAGTATGTATAACTGTTTATGATAGTTCGCCAAGAGATGGCGTTTGTTAAATCGCAATCTTCAATCGTTCTTCCTCAATATTTCTTCTTTGATACAATTGTATTAAAAAAATAAAACGTTAAGAGTGGATAGTCAAATTATGACGAAAAACAAAAGATAGAAAACGATTTGAGTGACGGCCGAGAGATGGCGCTTGTAAAATATAACCGTTTCTGATTGTTTTTGGATTTTCCTTTCCGCGAGTTTGTGTAAATGTTATAAGAAAGCGTCAAAACTCGAATTACGGTGAAAAACAAAAATTTCGCGGATGGCCGAGAGATGGCGCTTGCAAATTCGCAATCGTTCTTTAATTATTTATTCTTCTTTCATACAATAATTGTATAAAAAATAAAAGAAAATGTTAAGAGTCGATAGCCAAATTATGACGAAAAACAAAAGGCAGCAAATAACTACAGTGACGGCCGAGAGATGCCGCTTCTAAAGTGTAACCGTTTATGATAATTCTTGAATTTTCCTTATGTTGTGTAAATAAACAATAAAAGAAAACGTCAAGAATCGAACTGTAGCGAAAAACAAACGCAGCAAAAAATTACGACGATGGCCAAGAGATGGCGCTTGTAAATTCGCAATCGTTCTTCAATTATTCTTCTTTCGTACAATTGTATAAAAAATAAAAGAAAACGTTAATAGTCGACAAATTATGACAAAAAACAAAAGTGATTACGATGACAGTCAAGAGATGGCGCTTGTAAAGCATAAGTAATTATTTCTGATAGCTGATAGAAGATGGCGATTACGATAGTTTTTGAATTTTTGGTTTTTTTCCCTGCTAATAAAAGAAAGCGAAATCGAATTATGGCGAAGAACAAACGGAGCAAAAAATTACGTGGATGGCCAAAAGATGGCGCTTGTAAATTCGCACTCGTTTGCAATCGTTCTTCAATTTTTCTTCTTTCGTACAATTGTATGAACAATAAAAGACAACGTTAATAGTCGACAATCAAATTATGACAAAAAACAAAAGTGATTACGATGACAGTCAAGAGATGGCGCTTGTAAAGCATAAGTAATTATTTCTGATAGCTGATAGAAGATGGCGATTACGATAGTTTTTGAATTTTTGGTTTTTTTCCCTGCTAATAAAAGAAAGCGAAATCGAATTATGGCGAAGAACAAACGGAGCAAAAAATTACGTGGATGGCCAAAAGATGGCGCTTGTAAATTCGCACTCGTTTGCGATCGTTCTTCAATTTTTCTTCTTTCGTACAATTGTATGAACAATAAAAGAAAACGTTAATAGTCGACAATCAAATTATGACAAAAAACAAAAGTGATTACGATGACAGTCAAGAGATGGCGCTTGTAAAGCATAAGTAATTATTTCTGATAGCTGATAGAAGATGGCGATTACGATAGTTTTTGAATTTTTGCTTCTTTTCCCTGCTATTAAAAGAAAGCGAAATCGAATTATGCGAAGAACAAACGGAGCAAAAATTACGTCGATGGCCAAGAGATGGCGCTTGTAAACATTCTTCAATTATTATTTTTTTGTATAAACAATAAACGAAAACGTCAAGTTATGACGAAAACAAAAGATAGCAAACAATAATTACAGTGACGGCTGGGAGGTGGCGTAACAGTTTCTGATAGTTCTTGAACTTTTCTTTCTTTTCCAATTACATAAACTATAAACAATCAAGAAAAAAGTATTGAAAAACAATAGTAGATTTATAAAAGAAAGGGAGGCAGTAAAAGTTACTTCGGTGGTCAAAAAATGGCGCTTGCGAACATTACCAAACGTTCTATAATTTTGCTGTTTTTATGCAGTAGCCGTAAGCAACAGAAGGCAGCGCTTAGTTTAGAACCATTTTTGTTTAGAAGAGGGAGCCACACTAGAATTATCTTCAAAGAAGTAATGTTTGCAGACAGGGTACATTGAGTACCTTTTGAATTACAATTAATTAATTATGCACCACATTGACGTTATTTATTCGAATTTAAATCAAATGTCAAATGTGTCAACGATGGAAGTATAATTCAAAAAATTATACAGAGGGAGCCATATTCACGAGAACTGTCACTGTCATGGAATGGATTTGTTCACTCGACAAGCCGGAATAAATTTGAATCTAGGTGGTCGTGTACGAGTATATTAATTTGTTTATTTGAGAATAGATGTCGCGTGCGGAGTTTGCAACGGTTGAGAGTCGTCGAAATATTTAGAAAACGAAAAAAAAAGGCGACGTTCCCGTGAACCTGAACGACACAACAAAGCAGGTGCGCCTATGACGGTTCATAGTCGTCGCAGCGGGGGGGCCCGGTACGGTCGGGCAATATATCACGAGTTTTATACCCGGTTAGATCTCGTCCGTCACTGGCGACTCTAAAACGTTTAATGGCGCGCGTTATAAACTCGAACATATCTATAAGCTAATAAACGTATTTATTTCTTTCCTTTAGCATACGTTTTAATAATTATCCCGGCCGTAAAGTTCCCACACAATGCCCGTCCGATTCGATTTTAATATTTACGCCCATATTTATTGCCGGCCAGCTTTTTCCCGTGCTTTATTAACTCGCGCAGGAAGCGGCACTTAAGTGTCACTCATGTTCTACGTTTTAATAATTTTTATCGTCTGGCCGGGGACTCGGCCCTTCGAGAGTTCAAGAAACCCTTGAGAAATCCTTCCCGATCGAGCATCGAAATCTCTACAAGAGACTGCGAGATCCAATCGCCTGTACTGTTTTCTTTTTTTTATCCAGAAACAAATGAATAAATCAATGACATTGTTTTGCCCAGAAGCAAGTGAACAAATCCAGAAAAATTTCTAGGAATGTCATTTATTGATCTAGAACCAAAAAAGATGATTATAAACAAAAGATGACCATTTCACAATTTAAAATCCAAAAAAAAGAGTTTCTTATAAGTCCAAAATACTGACGTTTTCGTTTTCGTTTGAATTGCTTCGCATTGTGAACGACATTTTTGTTTTTTACTTTGACCTTACAACATCGGGTGAAATGAAAACGAAGCGACAATATCGCGAGAATTTTGGCGCAGCCGAAACTGTAAAGTTATTTCAGTTTTCTCTTGTTTATTTTCTATTGTTCTCTCGTATTTTTATTCTACTTTTATACTGTGCGATCCAAAATTATTTAGACAAGGGGAGGCTTTGAAAAATAAAATCAGTCTTAGCTTCATTCGAAACATTTGAAATTGGTCGGTAATATATTAAAGAATTTTTTCTACTTTGCGTTCACAATGGATTCATTGTGACACCAAAAACAGTTTCACAATGAAGCTCATTGTGACACTGTTTTTGGGGAAATTTTAGTCATTTTTAATTGAAAATATTTAATAGATTTTACAAAATAACTCAGTATTTATTTGTTACTTAACAATATACTCACAATGAAGCTGGATAAGAAAATTAATAACTTGTTAATGTGACTTTTGATTAAAACGAAAGGTTTTCAGTGTTGCCACGCATTACAACTAAAATTCCCCATATACTAAGAAGATCCAATATTTTTCATATTTTTGTTCAATAAGTGACGCAAAGTAGAAGAAATAGTATATTATACACGTTGTATAATAATATACTATTAACAAACAGAACAAACAAAATACAGATACATAATGCGGCCTTAAATGAATATCATTTATTGTTCTGGAAGCAAGAAATGGAAACGACTGTGAATAAAGAAACATCGTGTCATAATCAGTGAATAAATAAATGTCACTTATTTTTCCAGAAAGAAGTGAATAAAAACTGAACTATAGAAATAAGAGAATGAAGTTGATTATAAACAAAAGAGCATCGTCTCACAATCTAAAATCTAATTGTAATCCTAGTTGTAATCTAGTTGTAATCCTAAAAATATTAAAGAAAACAAAAACTGGCTTGATAATCGCGTTATAACAGAAAGTAATAAATTAAAAGACCTGTATTGGCTTATGTGTTGGACTCAAAATGCTGATATTATAGACAACTATAAGATTCAAAAGAAAAATTATAATAAAATGATCATTGACACTAAAAAGCAACACACAGAAAAATGAATTTTCATATTGAGAAAAAATATTTATTTAAAAAAATCTTCTTCCTGTAAATAAATATCTCTTCTTCCTAAACTTTTACATTTCCAATGAGAAATGTCATCTACTTCCTGAAAGATAAAAATAATTTCAAAATATTTGTTAACTTAAAATTAAATTTCTTAATCTGAGAGTCTTCATAATTTTAGATTAAAAAAAAATTATTTGCGGCAAAAGTTCTAATTAATTTTCTTTCAAGAAAAAATTCATTTAATGTTGAGAATATTTTTTCTTGGAAGAAGATAAATTGTGTTTGGTTGAAATATTTTGGACTGATGTCTGTCTTGTTGTGCATTATTTCACAACAGGGTTGGAAAGTTTAAAACAAACTGTTTAAAACATTGTGTTTAAAACATGTTTAAAACACCCAATTTTAAACATTTTTTTTTACTTGATGTTTTAAATTGATTTTTGTGGTTTTAAGCGTAGAAGAAACACTTCTGATGTAAGTGTTTTGTATTATTGATACATACATATAATATGTATTTAATAATAAAAAATTAGTTGTCTTATTAAGGGCCAGTTTGATAATGGGACTTAAAAGAGACCTTAAAATTAAAGTCACATTCGTGTAAACATTTTTCAGCATTTATTATTTAATTATTATTGTAAATTAGATGTACAGTATATAAATATACTTGGTGGTCTAATAATCAAAATAAATAACTATAAAATTATTAACAATACATAAAATTTGCTTTTAGAAAGTTACATCTTAACTTTTACTTTCTTTCCACATTTCCTATTAATTTTATCAAATTTATTTCATTTAAATTACTTCATTCCTGAATTGTCCTAGGAAAAAAATTGTATGAATATTTGTTTTCGAAAATGGTATTTTATATGTAAATTTATGATATGTTCTAGTACTTGAATCATTTACTTTTTATTTATTTATTATTCATTCCATTATATTTTGAAACATAATATGTCATTTGCATTTATTAAATATCAACAGATCAACATAAAAACATTTAGGCAGCTTGTAGAAAATTGCCTGCACCAAATGGCAATATGAGTTCGAATATTTGTATTTTGTATTTTTATTGTCGCAATAACACAATCACGTGTTTTACAAAAGTCAGATATACAAATAAGTACAACTAATTGAGAAAGTAGTAGGGTGACCATAAGAAAAAACATGCGTGTGTTTCAAAAATTCTGAAAATTCATCAGTAGAATAGAATGCATCATCTTTTAAAAACGACATTAATTTCATTTTAAATGTTTTGTAAGACCACTGCTTTACTATTATTGTAATTGAATATAGAGTTTGGTCCGTTTCTCGATTTGCTTAACCTGAAAAATTGAGGACGTTGTTGAAACGTTATACCTTAGAACGTATATTTAGTTTACTTTTCTTTTTTTTCTATTTATTTTAGCATTTAATTTTGTATATTCTAAATTAAATTATCCATTAGAAGTAGAAAAAGCTGGTAAACTAGTTACAATTTTCAAGGACGTAAATAAGAAATAAAAAATAAAATTGCAATTAGAAATTGCATATGTACAAAACATTTTTAGATGAAAATTGAAAGCCTACAACTGTTTTCTACTTTTTTCTATTTTCAACCCTAAAAACTGCAAAATGAATCTCTAGAATTTTTATCGTAGATATTTTTAAACTTTTATCATTTCGCAATACAACTAATAACTACTTTTTCCTTTTTACTATGTAATTTAGGTTGTGAGAGTATTTGAAGCAATTAAAATAGTGTAATAAATTTAAACAAAATATTTGTTTTATTTAATTTTAAACAGTTTTTTTTTGTTTAAAACATGATTAATTTAAAGTCAATTTTAAACATGTTTTAAACAAAAAAAAACTGTTTAAAATCAAATAAAACAAATGTTTTGTTTTTTTTAAAAAAAAACAGTTTTTTTCCAACCCTGTTTCACAATATGCATTAGTCAGAGTTCGTTTGTCTTTTGGTGCAGGCGTATATACGATAAAACAAACTTACCTATTTTATTTTACTTAACCTAATTCTTGTGTTGGGATAAAATTATGATTAATTATACTCTGTTTTTTAATTCGGAGGAGTACTTTGAAATTTTGTGGTGCTAAAAGCGAGCTTGTCATTGATAGTTGGCCGGTAACAATCACATTAGCAAAATCACACCATATTCGCACCATATTGTTTCGTCAGCTGATCGAAGTTTCGTTTTGTGTGAAGAAAATTTCCAATTCACTCCTCCGAATAAAAAACAGACTATAGAAAAAGTAATTTCTAACGCGAGTAGTGAAACTGGTTTAAAGGTACGTTTAAGGCCACATTCTTTTTAATTGAACGTTTTTATATTTATCAAATTTGGAAATTAATTTTCACAAGAGTGTAATCGAAAGTGACTACTTATTTATTAATGTTTTGTAGGAGTTTTAACTTCTTGTCAGAATTTTTTTTTTATTATTATTTTACTATTTATTATTATTTGTAAGAACTTGCTAACAATAAAATAAAAAACAGTATAGGTATGTGTCTTATGATTTATCGTAAACATTATACAATTAATTACAGCGAAAAGTGAACTCAGAATTGAATCTTTTCTATATGTTAGGAGTTTTGGGTTGAAAACAAGAACTGATTGTATAAAGTATATTGTTTGTTTTATTTATAAAATGACAGAAAACTATTTTTGAAAATTTCTTAAAAATTTTGCATATTGTGCATATTTGAAACAGGAATAATTCAAATGAAATACTTATAGTGTACCTACATTTCGTAACAAGAATATAAAAACTATCTTTGTAAGAAAACTCTGAAATTATTTCTTTTTTTTGGCTAATTTTATGTAACAACTTTACCAGATCACTCGCAGTACTTGATAAAGGGTGCTATATAAAATTAGCAAAATAGTGAAGAAATTTCTTCTGAGTTTTACAAGAATAGTTTTTATAATCTTTTATGAAACATGCACTACATTTCCTATACCGGGTGTCTCACGCCATGTGCTTACCCTTCTAGAGTTTGTATTTTTTAATCGATTTACATGAAATTACTATTGAGTGCGGTAGGACTTCAGGTTTCGTTGGAAATAATGTCAACTTTCTTATTTTAAATGGAACACCATGTATATTTTGACATTTTTAGAATTTACAGATCATTGCGAGTCCGAATATCCAAATTTCATGTAAATCGATTAAAAAATACAAATTCTAGAAGGGTGAGCACATGGCGTGGAACACCCGGTATATAATTTTTATTTTAAATGAATTTTAATATTTTTTAATGCAAATATAACTTTCTCGATTTAAAATACGTTTTTTCTTGCAATAGGTAATACTATGAATGTTTTTAAATGAAATGCAAAGTTTTGTTCGATTTGATTTTTAACAAGTTCTACTGAAAACGCCTTATTGCATTACTCTGAGATTTAGAAATTATTAAAATGAAAAAATAAATTTATTTATTGTACTCTTATAGGTTACTTGATTTGATGCAATGATTTTCTCATTTACTGAAGAAATATTTTTCTTGAATATACGAAATATTTATTTGCGTATATAGGAAACAATGATTTATTCAATATAAATAAAGGCTATTTAGTATGAACATATATTTTTCTGTGTGAACATTTTGGTAAGATCATAGAAAATTCTCCTAACAAACAAAAAACCGTTTGGAAATTAATTAATGCAGAATTACATCCATCCAATCAAATTAAAGAACTCAGGTTGACCATTAATAATGAATTATATTGTTTTGACTCGACTTGATTCTTGTAGATAGCAGACCAAGTAGAAGTCGGTATTTTCTCATAAAAACACTGCACTAATTCACAAACTTTATTTTACAAAATTATATACACTTTACAAAACCTTTAATTATTAAATTACTGCAGCGATAACCATTCGTTTAATGAAAATAAGACAAATTTCGGTGACTGAATAAAATGCAATTATTAAGACGCGAATTTGAATTGACTGAACCGTTCTCGGCTGGTGATATTTTTCGACTTTTTTTTTGTAGGATTGATGATAATAATGCCTGAACACTAATAGCGTTTTCTTCTGGCGTTTTTGGTGCGCACCCAGTGCGCACTGAGCTGCACTCACCTTGAAAAATGTGTTTCACTTATCAATTTAGGGCAAAACTTACTTGGTGCATATGTTTCACTGGTATTGAAAATTGCACTCAGTTTACACTCAGTGCGCATTTTGTTGCACCAACTTCATGGGTCAGTGCGACAACGTCAGTGCAAATATGGCCGACGTTTTCGAATAAACAATAGGTGAAAGTGTCACTGGTGGTTATTAATATATATGCTAATAAACGGACTACGGACTACTTACTTTAGGGTGTTTACTAAAAACATTAAAGTGAATTATAAAAAGAAATGTGTACCCGAAAGGTAGCATTGGTAACCCTCATGGAAGACTTCCTGGAGTCTTCAACATCGGAAGATAGCCATATTGAGGAAACCCTTCCTTTAAAATTAAATAAAATTCCACGAATTGAAAATTATATTTCAGATGTAGTTCATAATTACTCTAATCAACACGTAAGTGAAAGATTGAAAAAGTGCTATCCAAGACAAGACAGTACTCTGATATTTATATTGTTATTTTTGCAGTTTAAAGCAACATTTCGCATTGAAAGAACAACAGCTGACTATTTAATTGATAAATTTGCAAATTCAATAATATATTCCACAATCACATCGCATGGGGGAAGTCCAGCAATGTCACCTGAAACTCATATATTATCATTTATTTGGTATGTATAGTGCTTTTGTAAACAAGCAACATCTTATGTTGCTCTATCCTGTATATTGTACATTTTATTTTTGGAATTTGCAGGTTTATAAGCAATAAGTGTTGCTTAAGGGATGTTGCAGAAAGATTTGGAGTAGGTTTATCAACCTGTTTCCGACAAATCAACAGAGTTATGAACTTCCTTGTTGAATGTGCCCCAATATACATCAAATTTCCAATTACTGTACAAGAAAAGGAGACACTTGCTAATGAATTTGCAAAAGTAAGTATACATATTCATAAAGTACATCATTGTATACAGGGTGTCTGAAACCACCCGTACACCCCTTTTAACTCGGAAACAGAGCATTTTAAAGAAAAATGTTTCAGACAAAAGTTGTATGGTTTTGAGGGGGCCATAAGATGGTATTATTTGTTTGACCTTGTTTGAAGGTCATGTGAAGGTAACCTTGATTTTCTTTAATTGGACCCCCTACATATTTTTACATATTCTTGTAGCTTACCTCGAGATCTTTCCAATAAATAATAATAATAAAATATTCTTTTATCAAGTATTTTTCGAAAAATATCTCGGTTCTTGCCTTGACCAATCGGGCTTTAAATGTAAGATAAGATTATTGGAAAGAAAATCTTTTGCGAGATATTTTGTAAGTATTTTTATCAAAATACTGAAACTTTGAAGTCTTATGACTCGCAAAATACTTAATGAAAAATATTTTATTATGGTGTTTTGAAAAGATCTCGAGGTAAGCTATAAGAATATGTAGGGTGTCCAATTTAAAAAATTCAAGGTTACCTTCATGACCTTCAAACAACTGTTCAAGGTCAAACAAATGGTACCACCTTATGGCCCCCTCAAAACCATGCAACTTTTGTCTTGAACATTTTTCTTTAAAATGCTCTGTTTCCGAAATAAAAGGGGTATACGGGTGGTCTCAGACAACGTGTATAATCTTTGACGTTTAATTACAGGTATCAGGATTCCCAAATGTCATAGGATGTATAGATGGTACATCAATACCAATTCGTACACCTGCCCACAAAATAAAGTCTACATATGTGAACAGGCATGATATTCCGGCAGTAACTTTACAGGGTACATGTGACTTCAGACGAAAATTTATAGACGTTTTCACTGGACCATCGGGAAAAATTCACGATTCTAGAGTATATCAACTAAGTTTTATTAGCAAAGATATTCCTGTAATTTGTGGCAAACAGTTTCACATTTTAGGGGATAGTGCTTACCATTTAAGGGAGTATTTATTAACACCATACAGAGATTATGGTATGTTGACAGAAGCCCAAAGAACCTATAACTACAAACTGTCTGCCACAAGAGTTCTCATTGAAAATACCTTTGGTATCTTAAAAAACAGATTTAGGCAATTGAGCTGTACAGACTTTCATAACATTGATAAAATTACAATGTGTATTATTGCATGTTGCGTTATTCATAATTTATGTATTGATTTTAATGATACAATTGATGATGAAATAAGGCCAAATGAACTACAAAATGATGAAGCTGCAGAACCTGAAAGAGAAGCATTGCTTCGACAGTTAGGAGAACTAAAACGTGAAAATATTTGTACGCTATTAAACGATTAAAGTTGTAGAACACAAAGAAATAGAAAATATTTTTGCATGTAACATATAAGCTTAATAAAACAATATTTATTGAAAGGTTTATTTTTCTTGTTTAACAAATATTACTACATACATATCTTGAAAACTGAACACACATAATAAACTTAACATTAATTCATAAAAGAAACAGTTGTACTATAATCTCATTGCCTTTCTTGAAGTTTTCAGATTTTAACCACTATTAACAAATTATTTTAATAACTTCAAGCAAAACATATACTAAAATATAACAGAAATAAAAAAATTTCGATGAATAGATCACTTATCACATCCTAAAATTTCATAAAAGTATATCAATTCACTGTTTTCTATTCAGTACATTTATTAAATCTGCAATCAACTTCATTTTCTCTTGGTGACGTCGTTCTCTATTCATTTCCTTTTCTTTTTGGATATTCAAAAGTGTATCTCCTAAAGTTGATTTTCTTTCTTGACGTGGTTTACTGACAGATTTAATTTCTTCTTAGGAGGCTCTTCACTTTCTTCTGATGTGGACACATTGGAAGTACTTTGAGTATCATTTTGTTCACATAGAGGTTCCTTTCTGATACATTTGCCTACACCTCGCAATTGTTCAGGTTCAACGCTATCATCGATTGCTGATATTTTTTTCAGTTCATTTTCATATTCTATGTTTCGTCTTGTCTCACCTGTTGTCCTGTTTTGACCTTGTGCCTTTGTTTTTCTCTTTAACACAGTTTTGTATCGGTTTTCGCATTGTACATCTGTTTTTACAACACCCAAAATGTTTTGTAAATCGTCAGAAATTTTTTGCCACATTTTCCTTTTTGTTCTAAACTTTTTCATGGGACCAATCTGGGGCAAATAGTGCTCATATTTGTCCAGTATAAATTTTGTTTCGGGTACTTTCCATTCTGAATCTTTTACTTGTACAGAAGCTTCTAGGATATTAATAGTAAATGTTGTAGGAAATATTTCCTTTTCGTTGCCATTTTCCAATAGTCTTTTAATACTTATAAGAGGACCGTCCACTTTTATGAAGTTTGAATTTATTAATTCTTGAATGTATAGAATTGTATACTCGTCATTTTCTATAATAAAACATTGATTTTCGTTAAGATGTAATGTACCTACACTTCTTACCTGTTAATTTTTGATAGTGACTTCCATCAGTTTCTAATAAGGTGAGTAATTGATTATTCACATAAAACGAAATTCTGTACTCTGATTGTTTACTGGTTCCGGCCTCCTCCATTGTGCTCTTTGGCATGTAAACTTTTAAATCTAACCAAAACTATAACCAAGAAACAACATTCACATAACACATAACCTTGCTTATTTCCTGCGCACTAATTTAGCTGTATGTGTTTCACAGAGCGTCGATATTTCTTGTAAAGTTAAGAAAACTGGGGTAGTGCAATGACGTCATTACACACACTGAGTGCGCACTGAAAAATGCCATAAGTCAGGGTAAGGGTGGTGATTTCTTATTTTCTGTAAATTTTAACTATACTTAGAATTAATGTAAATTTATTATGCTGTTTACGAAAATCAAAGGACCGCTGTTTGCGTCTAACAGATGGCAAATTCCTATTTCGTGAATAGAAATTAGGTAGTTTCAACGAAAACACTAAATTCGACTGTAAACGAACACCGAGTAGTTCTTGTAAATGTTTGCGTCCCAAGTGTTAAGAAACGCAAGTATGCAGCTGCGGAGCGTAGGCCTGCCGAACTCTAGGATTTAAAATTTCACGGAAATTTTAGAATGCGGAGAGATTGTTCGTTATATATTATATTATATTATATAAGTTATAATTAAATTTTGATTTAAATGAATCCTTAACATATATTCTGAACCATTACAGATACCAGAAGCTTTTGCAGAGCACTTTTCTAGTAGTGCCGACTCAAGTCTGAGACGAGCTTATGGGCACAACTATTCGGCGAACTGCACGTTGGACAGTATTAATCCCAGGTCATTTGCCTTTGAACCAAGGGATGCATCAGAAATTAAGAAAATCATTGGTAACCTTAAGAACACAAACAGTGTTGGGATAGATTGCTACCTACCTGCGAAGATAGGCAGTAGTTTCACATCGGGTTGTACTTCTCCGATGTGGCCAGCCAGCTGCAGTGAGACGGGGGGTTCGATTCCGAAACGCGAGGCCAAAACCAAAATATAGGCGCCACTTAATTTTTTTGAAAGGGGAAGAAAATTAAGAAACCCAGTTACCTCCAGAACACGTTAGTTTATTAACACATAAATAATCAAAGAAAATAAAGCATAAACTAAATAAACAGTGAATCGACAACACCAACAAATAGAAATATTTTACATTAAATTTAAAACGTAACTAATTCAACAGATTAAATTTACACCAGAGTGTACAAGACATTTATTTACGTAGGACGGTTTTAAATTTACACCGGAGTGTACGCAATAAGGTGCATGTCGAAATGCGGCAAAATCAAAGAAAGAAATCAGCAACAACAAAACGCGAATTAACGCTCAAAACTACGTATAAAAGAAAACAAGTAACGCTTCCACCTCTGTTTCGTCGGTGTCCTATTTGTTTGTCGGCAACGGTGTGTCAAAGTCGCCGCAAACCTCTTTGATGAATGCCGATAACCACGCCGCGAGACGGGAGGGGAGATTTCAACGTCGCAAGCCTCTGTACACCTGCACGATTCGAAAGAGCGTCATCCCATTAGAAGTCCGCAACAAAAAAAAAGGATAGCTCTGATTAAGAGCCCGCAATAGAAGTCCGTAGTAAAAGCCTATAAGCGAGAAAAAAGAAATCGAACGTAAGGGCCAATTCGAAAATTTGCGCCGTGCAAAACTTACCTCGGCACTTCACCGAAGCTGAAACAAAACACGAAGCACGCGTTTTCTGTCTCACACGTGGGCCTATTCAGAATCGGCAATTTGCCGTAAAGTGCACTAACATCCCTTTGATGTAATGACACGAACAAAATGAATTTGTGTAACGAAAGGAACGTGTAGCCCGGGAGACGACGGATTTCGTTCTGAAAAATGGCGCAATATTTCTCGTTCGACCGAAAGGGAACGATTTCCAAAGAGAGAGAGAGAGACACGTTCCATTTTACCATTGGCGGAGTTCATCTTAGCAACTGGGGGAACCAATCAGCTCAATGTGTACAGTGGCGTGGTTTCCAAGCAACCATTCAGCACGACTAATTTCGCCTTATACAGGGCGTGTTCGGAACAGTAATGAAAACTGAGTAGTGACAACGCATATACAGGGTGTATTCGAAACAGAAAGGAAAAATGAACTGTAACAAGATAACATCCCAGTAAAAATTCTAAAAGCAACCAAAGATATTATTGCCGAACCATTGTCACATATTATTAACAATTCAGTTATATCAGGTACATTTCCTTCTTCATTGAAGACTGCAGTGATTACCCCAATCCACAGAAAAAAAAATTGATGCGCTAGACATAAATAACTACCGCCCTGTATCGGTTCTGAATACCATTTCCAAAGTCTTTGAGACAGTAATCTCAGATAGACTGAGGACGCTTGCGGTCTATTGACAGATTCTCGATTCGAATTTCCCGCGGGCAGATCGACAGAAGGGGCTGCAGCTGATTTTCTACAGTCCATTTATAAACATATCGACAATGGTCGTCACGTAGCTGGCCTCTTTTTCGATCTTTCCCGCGCATTTGATCGTTTAGATGTAACGTTTGTATGTAGTAAGCTTAATGCACTAGGTATTAGAGGTATAATTTTAGATTGGATAGAATCCTTCCTATCATCTCAGAAATTGTGTGTAAAAGTAAAAAGTACATTTTCTTCTGAATATGACATCAATCTTGGAGTTCCTCAGGGGTCTGTCTTGGGACCTCTGATCTTTCTATTATTTATCAACGATATAACGAAACATGTAATAACTGATGAAATAACCTTGTTTGCCGATGATACGTCTATGGTGGTCTCAGCTGAGAGACTCCAAGAAAAAGTTTCGGAATTAAGCACACAATTCAGTTTGTGGTGTCATAAAAACAAGCTTATCCTTAATTCTCAAAAAACGGTCATCATAAATTTTTTTAACAGAAAAGATACAGGAACAAAATCTTATACAGTTACTGGAACGGCAATACAATCTTGGAGTGTACATTGATGAGAGATTGACTTGGGATAAGCACATAGACTATGTTTGTAAACGTATCAATAGGTCATACTTCGCCTTACGTCACTTAAAAAATATGTTACCAAAAGAAAAATTACTTACAGTTTACTATGCAATGGTGCATAGCATCTTATCTTACAATGTAATAATTTGGGGTCACGCCTGTGACAGTCATAGAGTGTTTGTTGCTCAAAAGAGAATAATTCGTTTGATATTTAGTTTAAACTTCAGAGAGTCTTGCAAACCAACATTCATAAAAGAGGGTCTTCTAACTTTCCCTTCACTGTTTATATTCAAATGCCTACTTTTAATATGGCAAAAAAAAGAAAAGTTGCTCAAACACTCTGTCATGGGTATGACACCCGCACTAAGGACTTATTATGCATCACAAAACACAGTACGAGCAAATTCGGAAACACGATTAATGTTCTAGGCATTAAGCTTTTTAACAAATTGCCTAGTACAATAATATCAGAGAAACTTAAAATATTTAAAAAAAAGATCAAAAATTTACTCTGTAAAAAATGCTATTACTCCATTAATGAATTTCTAGAGGATAGATTAGATAGCGAGTTTTAACTGTATGTTCATGGGCGATATTTGACTTATTGTTAAATTATCATAGATTTGACTTGTACATCCATGTAAAAATGGTTAAGTATGTAATAAAGTTGAGTTTGAGTTTTAAAAAAATCCGTCTCATTTATTTATTTAGGAATAAGTGAATAAATAAGTGCTGTGAGCGACGGGTAGTTAAAAATAATGATAACAAGAAGGGGATGAATTATCCTGTACTTTCAACTTCACCAATTTTTACAAAGCTTCGTCGAAACACTATGCTCTTATAGATGTCTCGACGAGAGTAAGAGAGAAATTCTATTGTTATGTCCAAACTAGGTCTTAATTACCAAAATTAATTACAACACAATAATCAACAATTTCCACTTCTTCTCCTCACTTTTTTACTGAAATTGTAATCAGACCATAAAGAACCCAAGTAGGTATTTGTAGGTATCTGGTTTGAGCTACTTAGCCAGATATTGCTATTAACGCCCTCTTTATATGGACTGAGATTTCAGCCATTGCCCGCCACTACATATTGCTATGACATATAACCACTGGTTATTACCAGACTTTTGATGTGTCAAAAGTTTATCTTTTAACTATTTCATTAGTCTTGTGGTTTACTTAGTAGCAATTTTTCTTTTTATAATTATCTTTTGTATGTAAATAAAGTGGGACTATGTAGAAAGAGCAGCAGTAGAGATAAATAAAAATGCTAGATTTATGTTCAAACTTTTTTATTTTATTCAAGTTTTTAAATGCTTTATAAAAACAATGATGTTAATAACAATAGTATCGATAATGATTATTAATTTATTATAAATTGTATAAATCAGTCAATCAATAATAAGTGTTATTAGTAATAAGCTAATCGCTCAATGATAAGTATTTATGTGATGATTGTAATAAGCTATTCGCTCAATGATAAGTGTAATAACTGTAATAAGCTATTCGCTCAATGATAAGTGTTCATATAATAATTGTAATAAGCTATTCGCTCAGTGATAAGTATTTATGTGATAAGCTATTCGCTCAATGATATTTATTTTTGTGTAAATGTAGAGGAATTCAAATGGTTTAGAGTTATTCACTCCGTGATGGGTGTCAAAAGAATGAGTGTTTATGTAATAAGCTATTCGCTCAATGTTAATTACTTTTTGTGGAGGAAGTTAAATTGTTTAGAGTTATTCACTCCGTGATGGTTGTCAGATGAATGAGCGCGAACGTCAGTTCGACGCGCTTTATATAGGCTCCTCCCCACGACGTCGGCGCTAGTTTTTTATTTTTGAAAAGCCAATGATTTATTTTATTTTTCCTTTGATTTTTATTCCATAAATTTTCAGTGAATCTTTTGTCCGTTTGTTTCGTCAATCATAAAATAATTTTCTATTTAAGATTTCATAATAAAATATTTTAACTTTGCCTTTGATTTTCTTAAATTTGAATCTAAAAATAGGGGTTCGAGGCTAAATGACGTCACGAATCCTACCTAGTTCGAGATTATCCTGTCATCTTGTTATTTGTCACAACGACGTACATGCTCGTGTCAGTGATTGTCAAATTATGTGGCTTTTTCATCATTTTGAACAAATTTCGGTAAGTTAAAACATTAGATTGAACTATTACTCAATATCAAACTTTAATTCTTTTAAACATAACAAAATATCAATTAATAAAACCTAATTTTATCGCCTCGTTTTTTTTATTCTTAGATTTGTTCCGTTTGGCAATTTAACTAAAAACTTTCTCAATCGGCCGTTTCTATGCCTGAAATTCACATCATTTCCCTCTTTTTTATGAGTCGACATGACAGCTGTCACTGGATCATTATCCTGCACCTTCAAGACCGGTACATCAAGACTACGTCCAGAAACGTTCCGCTGCTCATCTTGTTTCCTGTCTGCCAACTCCCTAGCCTGTTCCTCGAGCCAGTTACAGAAGTTTCTTATATTACTGTCAACCCATGCTTCTTCTGTAAGATATAATTTAATTAGTATAATTTTTAATATATACTTAAATTGCCCTTCTGTTTCTGTTTTAGTTTAAGTTTTTCATCTAATGTTTGTGTTGGAAGTAAGAAAAATGGTATTCTTAAGGAATTTCTGTATGGTTCAAAGAATACACATAAAATTAAGGTATGTTACATTTTATTTGTAAAATAAATATTTAGATCTTTGTTTTGTTGTTGTAGGTGAAGAATTTCCTTTGCATGTGAAGATTGGAAGTAACTCTCTGCTTATTTGAAGAATCCGAAAACTGTGTGTCCTTGTGAACATGACAATATGTTTTTCAGGATTGACGAAATTACTTTTTTTTTCTTTTAAAATGACATTTACAAAACAAAGAGACACTTTAAATAAATATATTCAGAGTAAGTAAAACAATTATAAATCGATTTTGACAATTTTTAAAACTGATTACATACCTACAACACTCTAGTCAAATTATTATTGGAGACAAATGTGAAATTTAAATGCAATTTCAGATTACCTTCAGAACGATATACAAGATAACATAAAACAAATTCAAAATAATTTTATAGCATTTCGTGATTAAAATAAGCAAATGTTAGTTTATAAAAACTTAGCCAAAATACTAAAATCTCAATAATTAAATTCTCACTCAACCATAGTACTAGAGTCGGACGGACTTTTTGGAGATTTTTGGACACACTAAGACAGTCTGTAAATGTCGATTTCACCCTCGGGCTTGTGGAGGTGCACTCTGCATGTCTCATCTCGGCCAAGGCTTTTAATAAAGCGAGCCGCTGTTATGCTTACTTACATAATTTTTAGGTGGCCGTCGCGTCGTATTGAATTTAACTTTCGTACCTACTGAGCTTAATAATTACGAAATGCTGGGATTTCTTACAGTGCCACTCATTTGTCTAGAAATAAGCGAATAAATAAGAGTCATTTATAAACAGATTATAAGCAGAAGGATACCGCCACACAATTTAAAATTAAACAAAAGAACATCTCGTTTATTTATCCAGAAACAAGTAAATAGATAAGTGTCACTTTTTTGACCAGAAACAAGTGAATAAATAAACGGCGTTTATTTGTTCAGTACCGAGCGAATAAATGAATGTCATTTATTGTTCCAGAAACAAAAAATGAAGGTGATTGTGAACGATAGGACAAAATCTAAGAAAAAAAAAACACCTCCTTTATTTATCCAGTAACAAGTGAAAATAAAAACCTTTTATTGATTCAAAGATATAAAATGAATGTGATTACAAACAAAAGAGCATTGCCTCACAATTCAAAATTAAAAAAAAAAAACGCCTCCTTTATTTATCCACGAGTAGAAACAAGTGTACATACAATTCTAACTTATTTTTCTAGAAACAAATGAATAACTAAGTGTCACTTATGGAGCTCTAGAAACAAAAAATGAAACAAAAGAAGATCGTCTCACAATCTAAAATCTAAAAAAGAAAAAAAAAACAGCGTCTCGTTTATTTACCTTAGGAACAAGTGAATAAGTAAATGTCACTGATTTTCTTTAAAAACAAGTGCACGAACATCATTTATTTTTCCAGAAACATGTGAACAAATAAGAGGTGGGGACAATCGAAAACAAGTAAAATGAAATAAAAAATAGAGAAAATCTGAACATTTTGAAAGGGTTTCACTATTATTTCTTTTCTTTTAATTGTTTTATCTTCCTCGATGCGAGATTAAAGAAAAAACAGACGACTGTCATTTTTATGACACGTGGAGAGGGAGAACACGGCTTCACAATCCAAAGACCAAAACAAATGAATCACGTTTCTCTTCGTACGAGGAACGAGACGAGAGAAAATTAAGTCAGATAATTTAAAAAAAGAGAAGTTCAACGTCAAAGTCAATAAAAAAAAGACAAATGACTGTCATGTTACTCTGTCACCTCGTTCTGCCCCCCCCCCCTGGAATTTTTTCAAGATGCAGTCTAATAAAAACTTGAAAACGAATTAAAATCATAATCACCCCCCTCTGTCGTTCTGTTGCCAAAACTCTTTTGAGGTGATTAACATTAACCGGAAGGTTAGAATTTTTGCTTATACTTCCATCTCCAGAAATAACTAGCTAAAATGATAAGAAAAAAGAAACAAATTTTGAATTGCATTGCAAAGCAGCCTTGCATTCGGTAGCTCCCTATGTTAGACAAAAGATGTCGTTAGTATTTGGTAAAACGCAGGCGCGCCACCTGTAAACGTAACTTCCAAATTTCTCAGTGTTTGTTTGTCTCTCAAACAGTCAAATAATTTAGAAAAGTGAAGTTTTTTAATTTTTAAAAGCCAGTAGAAAAATGACTGTCGTTTACGTTTTGAAATAAACAGTCGAGAAACGATACCGAAAGAGAGAAAGAGAGCTCTTTCATTATTTTGTTTCTTAGTTTTTTTTTAAATCTTTGACTAAGGAAATGGCAAATTATGGCGTTTAAGGTCATTTTTCTTTGTAACATTTTTCTTTGCGTTTACTTCAATTTCTTTGCCAGTTGTTGAAGGTAATTTCGCGGTCAAGGTAGAAAATTAATGAATTAACATAGAACTGATGAGCTATCATCTGCCCCCCTCCCCCGGTTACTCATTTATAAGAAATTCATAATCCTTCCTAACGGAGCTTTAAAATCTTTACGGGATTTCTTAAGGAAAAAATAATTAATTAATTTGCAGTGACCGTGGGGAGTAAATGGTCTTTCTCCCCCCCCCCCCCCCTCCCTTCCCTCCCCTCATCATTACACATCTCATTTATTATTATGATTATTGGTCGCAGTGAAAAACGATTGAAAAACGACGAAGTCCGGCGGTAGGCACGAAACGCGCGCCTTATTAAAACAAACCGTAAACATGCGGCCCGTAATTGCGAATATTTCACGTTTATTGCGGGCCCGGGCGGAATAATTTTTCCGCGAGCGGACGGCCGCGATAAATTCCGCGCAGATTATTATTTCTTTACGATTACGACGCGCGCTTTCGCACGGCCGGCCGGTAATGACGGCCGCAGAAAATGCATTTCCTGTTCGGATCGAAAACGAGAAATTCTCAAAAGCGTCCGCGTCAACCGCAGTCCAGGGCGGGACTCGGGAAATTTGCTTTGACTTTCGATTATCAGCTTATCAACCATAAATAATGTTAAAAATTTTGTTGCAATGTCAGATCAAAAAGCGATCGCAGGACGTTGCTAGTTAAGCTTTTCATAAATAGGGTAATTGAAACGGAGATTTCAACGATTTGCTGCAACACAAACTTTCTTGGACAATCGTCGACAAATACGCCGACAATTCTTTCAAAGATGAAACAGCCGAAGTTTGTTGGAAAATTGCTGGAAAGACGTCTATCATTCGTCAATCTTCTAAAGCGGAGATAGATATCAATGATGGATTGCAACACGAAACCCACACGTCATTATGTTTGGAAAATCCGTTGATTATTCACTTGATTGAAATGAATTAATGAATTAATTAATTAATGAGTTAATTTGCATCCGATTCTTGCCGATGCGGTTTTTATTTCTCATTAAGACGCAAAACCGAACTCTATTGAAAACAAAACACGACCGAGGATTACGTAGATTCGTTTACTTCGACTTCGGCCATTTTATTTAACAGTTGCATGGTTAAACGCTTAAGATGTAGAGAGTTTTGAATCAATTCTATCCGGCTTGAAGGACCAAATTAACGACTACTTCATTTTCTTTTTATTTACATTGAGTTTTCTTTTTCAATGGTTAATTTGCATCATCCGATTCTTGCCGATGCGGTTTTTATTTCTCATTAAGACGCAGAACCGAACTCTATTGAAAACAAAACACGACCGAGGATTACGTAGATTCGTTTACTTCGACTTCGGCCATTTTATTTAACAGTTGCGTGGTTAAACGCTTAAGATGTAGAGACTTTTGAATCAATTCTATCCGGCTTGAAGGACCAAATTAACGACTACTTCATTTTCTTTTTATTTACATTGAATTTTCTTTTTCAATGGTTAATTTGCATCATCCGATTCTTGCCGATGCGGTTTTTATTTCTCATTAAGACGCAGAACCGAACTCTATTGAAAACAAAACACGACCGAGGATTACGTAGATTCGTTTACTTCGACTTCGGCCATTTTATTTAACAGTTGCGTGATTAAACGCTTAAGATGTAGAGACTTTTGAATCAATTCTATCCGGCTTGAAGGACCAAATTAATGACTACTTCATTTTCTTTTTATTTACATCGAGTTTTCTTTTGCAATGGTTAATTTGCATCCGATTCTTGCAGATGCGGTTTTTATTTCTCATTAAGATGCAAAACCGAATTTGAGTAAAAAGCAAAACACGATCGAGAATTATGTATTAGTACTCATTTTCCTCGTCTTCGATCGTTTTATTTAACAGCTGATTAAACGTTTAAGATGTAAAGAGTTTTTAATCAACATTGTCCGGCGCGAAGGACCAAATTAATTCTATTTCATTTTCTTTTTATTTACATTGAATTTTCCTTTTCAATGATTATCTGCATCCGACTCGTGCAGTTGCCGTTTTTATTTGTCAGCAAGACGCAAAACCGAATTTAAGTAAAAACAATACACGATCGAGAATTATGTTTAAGTACCCGTTTTCCTCGACTTCGGCCATTTTATTTAACATCTATGTGATTGGACGCTTAAGATGCAGGGATTTTTGAATCGATTATATCTGCCTCGAAGGACCAAATTCTGTTTCATACAGATGCCGGTTTTATTTCTCAGGAAGTTGATTGAAAACAAAACACGATCGTGGATTATGTAGACTCGTTTTCCTGGCCCTCGGCCGCTTTATTTAACAGATGCGTAATTGGACGCTTAAGATGTAGAGATTTTTGAATCAGTTCTATCCGGTTCGGAGGACCAAATTCATAGATCCTGTTACACTTTCTTTTTATTTACACTGAAGCGCCGTCGCCAATTTTTTCTTCAATGCTTATCTGCATCGTAGATTCGTAGTGGTGTTTTGATTTCTCCGTAGAATACAAACCCGAACTTGAGTAGAAACAAAACGCCATCGACCAATTACGTAGGCTCGTTTCCCTCGCCTTCGATCATTTTATTTGACAACTTCGTGATTGAACGTGAAGTTGTGGTTACTTTTGAAACAATTATATCCGGTTTGAAGGACCAAATTCATAGATTCAGTTTGACTTTATTTTTATCTATACTGAAGAGTCGCCTCCGATTTTCTTTTTTTTTTTTTTCGATAAGTATCTGCATCCGATTCGTACACATGAAGTTTTGATTTTTGGAAGGACCAAATCTATAAATTCTACTCGGCGTTTCTTTTCGTTCTGCTTTGAATTACGTATATTTTTATATATTTTGTAGTTCGGGACGATTTCGGACAATTTGTGTGTATGGATAAAATCCATAGTTAATCCGGTTAGAAGGACCAAACTTCCAAATTATCGTCAACGAAGTAAAGAATGACTCGATTAGAATTTCTTGAGACAAACACAGTCATGTATTTTTTTTTAATTTTATTATAGTGACAGTCAATTGTTTTTCCTCTCATGCCTCAATTCAATCACGGTTGGACATTTGTTTTTTTTTTTTTTAATTTTATTTTCAATTTGATTATAGTCACTTGTTTTTCCGCCTATGGCTGAATTGCAATTTTTTGAGACAATCACTGTTATGCGTTTGTTGTTGCGTCGGTGAATTAATCGATAAACTCATCGGTGAGCTGATCAATAGTTGGGTGATGAGTTCACCGCCGAGTTAATTGATTAACTCATTAATTTGGCCAATGAATTCATCGATGAGCTCACCTATAAGTTAATTGATGAAAACATCGGTGAATCAATCGATCAACCTATCGGTGAGCTAATCGATGAACTTCTCGGTGAGTTAATCGATGATCTTATCGGTGAATTCATCGATGAACTCATCGCTCTGCTCATCGGTGAGTTAATCGATTAATTCATCTATTAACTTGCCGATAAGTTCATCGATGGACTCATCGGTGAGTTCATCGATGCACTTGTCAGTGAATTCATCGCTCAACTCATTAGTGAGTTCATCGATAAACTTACCGATAAGGTCATCGATTAACTCATTGATGAAAACATCAGTGAATTAATCGATGAACTTATCGGTGAGTTAATCGATGAGCTCATCAGTGAGTTAATCGATGAACGATGTTACAATTTTACATTGAATCTTGATGAAAAAATAAACGATTTTTGGCGTGATGGGTTATGTTACGAACCTGTTTAGTTTTCAACAAAGATTCTAGAGGATATAAATGAATTTTTTTGATGATTATGATTCATTATATAAACCGTTTACATATTGTCATGTGAAGTTGTTGCGTAGTAGTTTCATTGAAGTGTTTCGGAAAATGGTTTCGAAAATCCATTAATCAGAAGCTCACGTAATCCTCTGCGTATTTTAGGTCCGTTAGTTCGTCTCGGTCCTTTTTCGAGAGAGCGAGCGCAGTTTTTGCGGCGATCGAAACGACTCGTTTAATAGGAATAAACAAGCGAAATATTTGTCAACATTCATTTACGTTACGCTGAGGCCCGTATTAGTATGCCGGTGGTTCGGTCATTTAGGGACGGCAAAAAAGCCGCCATTTGCCGGCGATATTACAAATGCCTGTCTGGGTTACACGCACTCCTCGGCCGCTTCCCCGAATCACGTGGCCTATGGTCTGCGCGCTTTTTTCCGCCGCCCGCGGGAATTTTTTAAACGCCGCCCGAATTGGTAAAATTTTCCACGTTGCTCGCCGATGTTTATATGGTTTAATTCGTGTAGAAGAACGCCGAGCGACATGCGGGCCCTCTTTTTCGACGCTAATTAGCAAACATAAACGGCATTGCTTTGTCTCCTCATAGCTGCCAAGGACCCGATACTTGACTGATGAGACTCGTCCGTCCTCGCTTCTCTTTTACTTCTTTTCTTTCCCTTTCGCCGCTAATTATGCTTAACTAACCACAAAACTAAAAATTAATCGACGTCTTAAGAGGAGACTTCAACGATAAGTTACGACACGAACCCGCACTCCTTTAAAACTCATTATACTTCGTAATTAATTGAAAGGCGTTTGAATTTCCCGCGCTGTCATCCTCCAATGTTGGTACTTCTGGTGCGCATGATGTTTTAAGAGAAGACTTCAACGATAAGTTACGATTCGCTGGTTTAAAAATCATTGCAGTCTCTCCGCGTTCATAAATGATTGAAAAGAGTTTGAATTTCACGCGCTGTCACCTTACAACATCGGTACCTCTGCTGCACATGACGTTTTAAGAGAAGACTTAACGATAAATTACAATGCACTCGTTTAAGACGCATTACAATGTATCCACGTGAATATTTTGATCGAAAGACGTTTGAATTTCGCGCGCTGTCACCTTACAACGTCGGTACCTCTGCTGCCCATGACGCTTTAAAAGAAGACTTCAACGATAAGTTACGATTCGCTGGTTTAAAAATCATTGCAATCTCTCCGCGTTCATAAACGATGGAAAAGAGTTTGAATTTCCCGCTCTGTCATCCTCCAATATTGGGTTCCTCTGGTGTGCATGACGTTTTAAGAGAAGACTTAACGATAAATTACGATGCACTCGTTTAAGACGCATTACAATGTATCCACGTGAATATTTTGATCGAAAGACGTTTGAATTTCGCGCGCTGTCACCTTACAACGTCGGTACCTCTGCTGCACATGACGTTTCAAAAGAAGACTTCAACGATAAGTTACGATTCGCTGGTTTAAAAATCATTGCAGTCACATCGCGTTCATAAATGATTGAAAAGAGTTTGAATCTCGCGCGCTGTCACCTTACAACGTCGGTACCTCTGCTGCACATGACGTTTTAAAAGAAGACTTCAACGATAAGTTACGATTCGCTGGTTTAAAAATCATTGCAGTCTCTCCGCGTTCATAAACGATTGAAAAGAGTTTGAATTTCCCGCGCTGTCATTCTCCAATATTGGGTACCTCTGGTGTGCATGACGTTTTAAGAGAAGACTTGACGATAAATTACGATGCACTCGTTTAAGACTCATTACAATGTTTCCACGTGAATATTTTGATCGAAAGACGTTTGAATTTAGCGCGCTGTCACCTTACTATGTTAGTACCTCTCCTACTCATGACGTTTTAAGAAAATACTTGAACGACAAGTTACGATGTGGTCGTTTAAAAGTCATTACAATCTTTCCGAGTTCATAATTGATTGAAAGACGTTTGAAATTCGCGCTCTGTCAACTTACAATGTTGGTACCTCTGCCACGCATGACATTTTTGACCTATCGTTTTCACCGGTGGAAAGAAAATAAGAAAAGATGGCTCCTAAACTAATTGACATTTGACATATGACGGTTGTCAAACAATTCTGCTTATGACTAAGATGACATAACCTAATGTGATATTTCGCGTTGATCTAATTCAAGATCTATGTTACGAAAAGTTGAAATTCATTTGAACAGCTTCTAAGTACTTAGTACCAACTTAAAAAAAATAATCTAGTAAGCGGTAAGTTCAAACGCCTTTTAAACGTTTATGAACTCTTCGTGTATCGTTGGTTTAATCACAAGTTCAAAATTCGTTGAAAAATAATAACCTTCTCGAAATTTAAATATCAAATCCCAAATGTCAGAAGTGGGATGACGTAATCTGTTAGTTGACTTAACCAGGATAGAAACTTGGACTTGTGTGAAATATGTGAAGTTAGAACGAGTCGATCTGCCAAATTCTGGGCATTTATGTTTTTTGAAGTCACGGCGAGAGTCGCTCAAAAAAAGAAAAAGAAAAAACAACGAAAGTCCAATTTGAACTTTATTACACTCGGAAAAATATGGCGAGTTTTTTTATGGCTTCGATTCTGTGAGAAATTAAATTCAGTTCCAATTTTGAGACTTATCATTAATATTTCTTGACTTTACAGCAATAGGGTTTGTTAGTTATTGACATAACTATTTTTGTATATACAGTGTGTCCCAGAGTTGACTTCGGGATAAGTGTGATGACCCAAAAATTTTCGACTACGTGTATTATATTTTGTATACAAGTTTTGCACTGTATACATACATATTTCTTTTTGTACACGGAAAAAAATATTTTGTTAAGTTACCAACAATTGCGAAACATCTAACAAGAATTTGGTGTCATATATACGACACAAATTTTATATTGGTACTTCAACTTTATTTTTAAAAAACTCTATGACTGTTGGACATGATCAAGTTCCTGGTTTTCTTTTAAAAGACTGTAGATATGCTTTTGTGAAACCATTATACATTATTTTTAATGCAGCTCTCAAGAGTGGTACTTTTCCTTCTCTCTGGAAACTTTCTAAAGTTACTCCTGTGTTCGCTGTTATGTAACTTCTCTAAAGTTTTTGAAATCGTACTATATTCTTATATTTATCCTCATTGTAAGCAATATTTATGTCCTGAGCAGCACGGCTTCATTGATAAACGCTCAACTGTGACTAACCTTGCGTGTTTCTCCCAATATCTGTGTGAATCCCTTGACAATGGCTTTCAAGTTGATGTCATCTATGCGGATTTCGCCAAAGCTTTTGATCGTATTGATCACAAACTACTAACTTCAAAGTTAAATACTTATGGTCTCAGTAATTCATTAGTACTCCTACTGGAATCGTATCTTGCAAATAGGCGTCAACGGGTCTGTTATAATGGTTTCTCTTCTGACATCTATACTGCTTCTTCCGGTGTTCCACAAGGTTCCAATTTAGGACCACTTCTCTTTATACTATTCATAAACGACCTTCCTGTCTCTCTCACTAAACATAGCAAGATCTTATTGTATGCCGATGACGCAAAGCTATTTCGAGTCGTAAGTGGCCTCGATGGCGCTTCGCTTCTTCAAATGGACCTCAATTGTCTTTCTGACTGGTGCTTCTCAAACGGACTTACTTTAAATATTGATAAATGCAAACTTGTTTCATTCTCTCGTAAGAAATCCAAATTTTTGTTTCAGTACCAACTAGATGGTCATTATTTAGAATATTTTACGATGGTTAAAGATCTAGGTGTTATTTTTGATGATCGGTTGTTGTTTACTCACCATGTCAATGACATTGTTGCAAAGTCCATGTCGCTATTAGGTTTTATTGTTCGAAATGCTCGTGACTTTACAGATTCTACTGTCTTAAATGCTCTTTTCAATTCTTTCATCCTGTCACGACTTCAATATGCGTCATTAATATGGTACCCCATTTATAACTGCTACGTTGATGTCCTAGAACAAATACAACGTAGATTTCTTAAGTATAGATGGTTTAAGGAATATGGCGTTTATCTTCCTAGAGGTTTTCCTTATGTAGTCTTGCTGATGGAATTTGACGCTTTACCCCTTGTTCACAGGAGATGTGTCTCAAGCTTACTTTTCTTATATAAGTTGATTCATAACAAGGTTGATGCTGCAGATCTGTTGGTAAAAATTTACTTTCATATTCCACGTTTGACTGGCAGAAACTCCCTTTCACTATACTTGCCTGTCCCAAGAACCAACGCTTTAGCGCGTTCCCCAATACATATTACTTCCACACTCTATAACCAACTTTGTACCAGTATAGACATCTTTCATTTAAACTATTCTAGTTTCAAAAAAATTGTAATGAACTTCTACACGTCCAGTCTTACTTAACAGTCTTACTTAACTTTCTTCTAAAACTTCATTGCTGATTACACTTCCCGCTCTCACTGTGTTATCTTTCACTAAGTTATCTTTCACTGTTATCTTTTTTCAGTTTTCTTTTGTTTGCATTTCGATTTAGTTTTAGATTTAGTTTTAGGTTTTGTTAAACTTAATTGTTTTCATATTTTTTCATAGTTCCTGTTTGCTCTATTATTGGTTTTTGTAAACTGTTGGGCAAATAAACACATATTATTATTATTATTATTATTATATTATTTTTGTGAACAACTGAAATTGTAGTTTTTAGCAGTGTCATAAAGATATTTAACACACAAAGCTTTTTGTTAATGTTAATCACGTCTTGGCGTCAATCCAACATCAATATTATAGCTTTTAACTACGAATTGGTGGTGATGCATCCACAAATGACATGTCAGTGTTAAAATAATGTAGTAGTATAGTATGATGCATTCACAATGACATGTCGGCGTTAAAATAATGAATTAGTATAGTAAACACAAAATAATAAATATTAATTTGTTGTTGTTCTAACAATCAACACTTGTTTGTCCAACTATTTCTTAAAAGTAATATTCAAACAAAAGTTTACTATAAAATAGTTGTACCCGCATTTACAACATGTGGTTCTCTCAAGTCAATATTTGTACGAAGATAAACAACAATATTTCAACAAGTTCGGTTGTGGTAAAATTAACAATACGATTTTTCTCCGTGTATGTATTAGAATGTAAGTATTAGTTTATATGTGGCAATCGAGCACGATCTTATGACACATGCAGCTTAGATAATAATAATAATCACATTTATTTGTATAACAATATACAATACGTCAAAATACACATACATATCAATGAATTACAAAAGGAGAGAGTCTTTAAACAAATATTCGTCTATTTTATAGAAAGCTTCGCGTAGTAACATCCGCTTCACAGTTGTTTTAAATAGTGCTCTATTTAAATTTCTTATGTTTTCAGGAATCTTGTTATAAAATTTTATACCATAGTAATTTATTCCTTGTTGTGTTTTTTTAATTCTATGATACGGGATTACTAATTCGTTTTTATGCCTTGTGTGGTATTTGTGTATTTCTTCGTTAGCGAAGAAGAGTTTCTTGTTATCAAAGACATACAGTACGCAGGTAAGTATGAAGGTGCTGCTTATGGTAAGTATGCCGGATTGGCGAAAAAGGATAAATTCCTGGAAGGCCCGAAATTACTTGATCTCTCGGCCGCCGCGTATTCCTACAATCCTTAATGAGGGGGTTTCCAAATAGTGTTTACTTTACCAATGCGAGCTGCTTACCTCTGACCGATTTTAATGCGGTTATCCCAAAATTCACTATTCAAAACGAATTTAAGGTCTGTTCGATAGCTCTGCACTTTTCACACTTTTAACTCCTTTACTCTATTTTTCTCACTCTTACCTATGTTATGTCACACACACCGCACTCTCTCAGGAGCGGTTGGTGCAAAAAGTGTAGAAAAGTGCAGGGCTATCGAACAGACCTTTAGTTTCCCTTAATCCCGGTCTATTACTCGTAATCTCTCAGTAAAGTGCCAAGTTATTACTTGATAGATTAGCGCAGTGCATTTGCCTATCTTTAATCTATCCAGTATCTTACCGGCCACTTACTGAGAGATGAATAGACCAGGCCTTAATCTGTCAGTCCTTCATTTGATTACAATTTAAATGCTGCACCTGGGTAATTACAGATAAGATGCGAAATCCCTAATCCCTCAATTCCTTGGTTTTATCGGCCGTTAGACATTAACGCATTTCTCAAAACTACTTCGTTCTACAACAGGTAATTAGTTCCAGCTTCTCTATGTCCAAACTGGCACAACCCCTAATTAGGCATCAGCCATTCAAATCTGAAATCTCCCCATTCTTTTCCTCCACTCCATTAATTTGGAAACAATATAAAACGACGTGTAATGAAACGCTCTAGGATTTTTTCTGTCAGTTTGCCGGTACCGCAGAATCTATCCCGTGCAACAATTTACCTAGAATAATTTAGTGTATACACAGTTCATTTTGAGGTTGTTGTCGAAACAATTTAGTGCCCTATTGGACCGACCGTCTGACAGGAACAGCGAGTTCCAGGATAACAAGAGGTGCCGCTAAATAACGTAAGTCCAATTTGAACTTATTATACATTCGGAAAAATATACGACGTCTTTTACGATTTCATTCAGTGAGAAATTAAGTTCAAGCAGTAGTTTACCGGGAGAGGGTCGCTTCAAAAACGTAAGTCCAATTTGAACTTATTACACTCGCAAAAATAACAATTTTTTTATTGGTTTTTTTTTCAAATCTTTGAGAAATTAAACTCAAACAGTTTGTTCCAGCTTTGAGACACAATATATTTTTGTGAATGATTAAACGAAGTCCAATCAAGACAAATCTAGCTATACAGGGTGTCAGGGTCTCAAAGTAGTAAAAAACTAATAATTTCGGAGGCGCAGTTGTTGTAAAATAAGATGTGTCGCTGCGTCAAAGTTAAAGCCTTGCTGAAACAATTGTCTACTTCAACAAATTAGATCGGTTTGTCATTTTATGGTAATTATTTAAAATATTAAATTGATGAAACACTCTACTGCCCCGATCATGTAACATCTTTACTGCGTACGTATAAATATTAGCCAAGGTTTTACGTAATACTGGCGTTGCTGTCAAGTTTCCAGAAAATGTTTTTCTTCATAACTCGAAAACGGCTAGAATTAGGACCGAATTTATAAAAAAATTTCATTGTTTTGATCCAAGCTATCACCATGTGAAATTGCAGTCGAGTTCCTGACACCCTGTATCATAAAATACCACAATTTCAGCCTTCTCTCTCATTTACCACATCCATTTTTTTAAATTAATCAATAAGATATTTAACGAAAAAGACACAAATATGGCATTTTTAAAGTTGAACTTATTTGGACTGAAGGCGTCAATTTCTAAATTAGGGGCTTTATAATTTTTGGCCTGTTGAACTTAGCCACATTAAACAGGAAACACATTAAATATCTTGAATGAACATGTAGATTTAGGCGAGTCAATCTAGTTTAACAAAAGAAAACACGAACCCGCATTGGACTTATCATGGTAAAATTAGATGAGAAAGTCCGAACGAAGAACTTTGAACATTTTGTCTATGAGACAAGCCTATTTAATTCCAACACAATTTAGTTTTTCTGTCGAAGAAAGAAATTTGGACTTTTATGGATTTAGGACGAGTCAGTTAAACTCTGAACAATTGCATTTTCTAAATTCACCAGGTAAAAGTCTCTTTAATTATAAAAACATTATCCAAGTTTGGACATATCAGATTAAAGACTTAAATCATAATAAGGAAACGTGCAGTTTATATGGATTTGGATGTCAAACTAGTTTTTAGTTAAAAAAAAACGTGATTGGACTTATCACGGTAAAATTAGATCAGATAGTCTCAAAGACTTTAAATATTCTGTGTCTCAGGCTGTCCTTTTAATTCCAGCAATTTTTTTTGTTTATTCAGAGAATGAAATTTGGACTTACTAGAATCAATCTAATTTCTGCTAAACTCTGAGCTTTTATACTTTCCAAATTAATCACCTAGGACTCGCTCTAATTTTAAGAACGTAGTTCAATTTTGGACTTATCAATAAGATTATGAAAAACAAGTCCGAGTAACAAACAACAACTTTATTCTACAAATTCAGAGACAGCAAAGTCAATGGTGAAGGCCATAACTTCTCATCTCTTTCCATTTTCTAGGTGTAGGCGTTTATTTAGTGATAAGTCCAAATGACTATTGTGTTTTTTCATCCGACAAACGCTGGTTTATTATATAAAATTAGATGCGACAAAGTCAACAGTGGAGGCTATTTCTATTTTTCTCGAGTTATAGGCATTTATTTAGTGACTACTAATTTTTTTCACTCGGCAAGGTCACTGGCCCAATGGCCAATCTGTCAGGGATTAAGTACAACGGTGTTAATTTAAGCTTCGTTTCTATGTGTTGATTTGAAAACTTGAAAATAATTAGTCGTTATTTATAGTTTTGCCTTGTGTTTTGGCTTGGAAAGGGCCTAGGAACCTAGTCCGACCCTGCCGAAATATTATAGTTTTCGAGTCTAGTTGGTGGGAATAATCTGTGTTTCGAACTAATTGTACCTAAGTCTACTGTGGACTTGCAAACGCGCAATTGAGGGCGAAGTCGGTGCCGTTACGTAGATAAGTCCAAATGGAATAGCCTTCCTCCGACTTGCGTTTTTCCTCTCGGCTCAATACTTAACCTTTGCGCGATTAAATACGACGAACGGCAACCTGTTTTTTGCGTCGACATCGCGGCATCTCTTTCTCTCTCTTTCTCGGAGCGCGGATGGTTATTAAATGATAACGTACCGGACGGTCCGGTGCGGGCCTCGGCAGAGATAGGCCCCATAAAAATTCCGGATCGCGCTTATTACAATGAGGCGTATCGCGAGATCGCGACGGCGTCGACCACGGCCTACTGCAGATAACAGACAGATTCGCCGTTCGCTCCGCCCACGACGATTTATTCTGTTCGCCCGCGTGTTTACCCAATTTACGACACGGCGACACTTCGCAAAGGCCGTATTTCATCTCGCCCGCCTTTGTCGTTAGAAGCCAGCAAAAACCACGTCCAGTACAGTCCGATTCATAACGAACCAGAGAGTTAGGTACTCACTTTCACAAGCTAAGCGGTGTGCATATAAAAAACGTGAAATTTGGACTTATCTTAAAGGAACATCAATTTCCTTGGGCTTACACCTAGGTACCTACTTGTACTATACCCTTCAGTCAACCTTGTTCAACAATAACAACTTACAAAGCACAAAAAATTAGAACTTAGCACTTGGACTTACAACAATTTGACATAATTTTCATCGAACTGCGTAGCTTACTTCGACTTAATCGACTAGGTTTAATGTGACATGTGCGAAACAAAAATAAAGTTTGAACTTAATTGGACTTAGCCAACCTAATTCGAAATACTGCTCGCTTCTTCATGACGGAAAACGCCGACTTCATTCAAACGTAGTTAGAATGTGTATAATTCTAATTAATACGATCACTAGCACAGCATAAATAAGCTTGGACTTAGGTTTCGGACTTACAAGAACTTAATTCAACTTCCATTGAATTGCATGTTTAACTTGAACTTCTTTAAACATAGTAGAAAATTAATCTGTTTTGGACTTAGCCAAGAGAAAAAAGTCCAATGAAAACAAACCTAATTGAAATGTGAAACATCTCAATTTAGTTTGATCTTCCACTTATGTCGTCCTCGAAACTTTGTAAACCGGATATAAAATTTGGACTTACATGGACCTAGTGCGGGGTTAGGACGAGTTAATCTAGTTGTTGCTAACCTTGAAGCATTTACACCGTTTAAAGTTACTTTGAGAGGACAATTTATTTAAAAAAAAATAGAGTAAATCTGTTTTGGACTTAGCCAAGAGAAAAAAGTCTAATGAAAACAAATCTAGCTAAAATGACTTACAAGAACTTAATTCAACTTCCATTGATATGCATGTTTAACTTGAACTTCTGTAAACATAGTAGAAATTTGGACTTAAATGGACTTAGCCAGCTCAAACACACTCAACTAGAATCATCTCTGCCCGATTAGTATTTTATAAGCCATGGGCTTCTGTAGACTCCGTCTAGGTTCTACAAAATTAAAGCAAACATATCTAGTTTTAACCACGAACTTAGTTGGACTTAGTATATTTAAGTAAGAAGAGAAAGTCCAGGTGAATAATTTGGAACAGTTATCTGCTAAATTCATTCGTCTTCTAGCTTATGTCGTCCTCGAAATTTTGTAAACCTGATATAAAATTTGGACTTACATGTACTTAGTGTGGGGTTAGGACGAGTTAATCTAGTTGTTGCTAACCTTGAAGCATTTACACCGTTTAAAGTTACTTTGAGAGGACAATTTCGTTTTAAAAAAAAAATTAATCTGTTTTGGACTTAGCCAAGAGAAAAAAGTCCAATGAAAACAAACCTAATTGAAATGTGAAACATCTCAATTTAGTTTGATCTTCCACTTATGTCGTCCTCGAAACTTTGTAAACTGGATATAAAATTTGGACTTACATGGACCTAGTGTGGGGTTAGGACGAGTTAATCTAGTTGTTGCTAGCCTTGAAGCATTTACACCGTTTAAAGTTACTTTGAGAGGACAATTTCGTTTTAAAAAAAACTAAATCTGTTTTGGACTTAGCCAAGAGAAAAAAGTCTAATGAAAACAAACCTAATTGAAATGTGAAACATCTCAATTTAGTTTGATCTTCCACTTATGTCGTCCTCGAAACTTTGTAAACCGGATATAAAATTTGGACTTACATGCACTTAGAGTGTGGGGTTAGGACGAGTTAATCTAGTTGTTGCTAGCCTTGAAGCATTTACACCATTTAAAGTTACTTTGAGAGGACAATTTCGTTTTAAAAAAAACTAAATCTGTTTTGGACTTAGCCAAAAGCCCAATGAAAACAAACCTAATTGAAATGTGAAACATCTCAATTTAGTTTGATCTTCCACTTATGTCGTCCTCGAAACTTTGTAAACCGGATATAAGATTTGGACTTACATGGACCTAGTGTGGGGTTAGGACGAGTTAATCTAGTTGTTGCTAACCTTGAAGCATTTACACCGTTTAAAGTTACTTTGAGAGGACAATTTATTTAAAAAAAAATAGAGTAAATCTGTTTTGGACTTAGCCAAGAGAAAAAAGTCTAATGAAAACAAATCTAGCTAAAATGACTTACAAGAACTTAATTCAACTTCCATTGATATGCATGTTTAACTTGAACTTCTGTAAACATAGTAGAAATTTGGACTTAAATGGACTTAGCCAGCTCAAACACACTCAACTAGAATCATCTCTGCCCGATTAGTATTTTATAAGCCATGGGCTTCTGTAGACTCCGTCTAGGTTCTACAAAATTAAAGCAAACATATCTAGTTTTAACCACGAACTTAGTTGGACTTAGTATATTTAAGTAAGAAGAGAAAGTCCAGGTGAATAATTTGGAACAGTTACCTGCTAAATTCATTCGTCCTCTAGCTTATGTCGTCCTCGAAATTTTGTAAACCTGATATAAAATTTGGACTTACATGGACCTAGTGTGGGGTTAGGACGAGTTAATCTAGTTGTTGCTAGCCTTGAAGCATTTACACCGTTTAAAGTTACTTTGAGAGGACAATTTCGTTTAAAAAAAAAACTAAATCTGTTTTGGACTTAGCCAAGAGAAAAAAGTCCAATGAAAACAAACCTAATTGAAATGTGAAACATCTCAATTTAGTTTGATCTTCCACTTATGTCGTCCTCGAAACTTTGTAAACCGGATATAAAATTTGGACTTACATGGACCTAGTGTGAGGTTAGGACGAGTTAATCTAGTTGTTGCTAACCTTGAAGCATTTACACCGTTTAAAGTTACTTTGAGAGGACAATTTCGTTTAAAAAAAACTAAATCTGTTTTGGACTTAGCCAAAAGTCCAATGAAAACAAACCTAATTGAAATGTGAAACATCTCAATTTAATTTGATCTTCCACTTATGTCGTCCTCGAAACTTTGTAAACCGGATATAAAATTTGGACTTACATGGACCTAGTGTGAGGTTAGGACGAGTTAATCTAGTTGTTGCTAACCTTGAAGCATTTACACCGTTTAAAGTTACTTTGAGAGGACAGTTTATTTAAAAAAAAATAGAGTAAATCTGTTTTGGACTTAGCCAAGAAAAAAAAACGTCCAATGAAAACAAATCTAGCTAAAATGTGAAACATCTCAATTTAGTCCGATCTTCTACTTAAGATGCAGTGAACGCTTTTATGAAATCTGGATTCGAAAATGTAAATTTTACGTGAACTTGTATTGGACTTATTACAGTCAAGTCAACAAAGACAAAATGAATGCATATTTTGCACGTAGAGTTATTTCAAGTAAGTTATGCATATTTCTTGAAACATTTACGCACCACTAAAGGACAATTTTATTATAAAAAACGTAAATCTATTTTGGACTTAGCTAAGAGAAGAAAGTGTAGCAATGATAACAAATCTGATGGTAATATAAAACACTTGGCTTTGGCCTTTGCCCTCCCTTAAGATATTCAATGAAATGTGGACTTAAAAAGTCAAATTTATGTGTACCCCTACTGGACTTATCAGTCCAATGTCAACAAAAAGAAGAATTTGAATGTTTTTTTATTATAGTTGACTGTTTAATTGAAGCAAGCTGCACGTGATTTCTGAGACCTCAGAATTGTGTAAACCGCAAATAAAATTTGGACTTATATGGACTTAGGACGAGTAAACCTAGTTTTTGCTAAACTCAAGGGAATTATAACGTTTCATTCCGCTAAGAAGGGGCCCATTTAATTATAAAAACGTTAAAATTTGGACTTTGGAATTATTATTATTATTGAATAAAAGAAGCTAGTACAAAAGAGTTACTTCTTGTTTTGGACTTATCATGCTCGGAGAAGAGAGGCAAGTACAAAAGGGCCGCCGTTTCAACTCTGTGAAGAATTAAATTGAAATAATCGTGTCGCGGCAATGTAGTGAAGCTCTCTACATAGTACATACAGATTCGGAAATTTGTAAACTGGACATAGCGAGTTTGCTTCGATTCGGTTCGCGAAGCACTAATTGCAACGGCTCGGCTAGAGGGGCATCGAATACAAGTTGGCGTGATTAGTCAAATTTCTATCTTTATTCTTCTAGCGCATTCCCTATCGCACGCATTATAACAGGATGTCCAGTTCAACATTTACCGAACCTGTATATACTTAATACGAAGACACCCTAATTTCTGCGTTTTCTCTCACGTAAGGTACCTTCTAAGATATTTCATGAAGAAGAAGAATTTACGCTGATGAACCTGTAAGTGTGTGTTTCAGTTTCCTGTAAGTTTGTTAGATTACGTCAGTTACTATGACAACCAACTCGAACTCATTTACTCAAGACATTTCAATTTCTGCCCTCTCTCTCACTTAAGCCGTCAAGCTTTAAATAAGAATCATCTTGTGTACTTAGTTTATGTTAGAATCGGTTACCATGACAACCATGTACATATATTAATCAAAATACTCCTACTACCGCCATCCCTGTTTTCTTTCTTTTTTGAAGAGCGCGCGTTTTAACTTCAAACTTGGCGGCAAATATAAATTAGATTGTTTTAAAAGGGGTTCTTGTTGAGAATAGATAGCGTGAAGGTTCTAGTTTTGACAGGTGAGTGCTTTTCAGGAATTTGGTTACCATGACAACCGAGGTACTCCCACCACCACCACCATCTCCTTGCTCCTTTTTTTAATTTGCGCGTGATTGCTTCAAAATTCGGATCCAAGTTTAAAATGGAAATTGGGGTGGTCCCAGTATTACGGGTGAGCGCTTTTCAGGAATTTAATGTTCGATTTGGTTACTATGACAATTAAACTTAATAAATCGAGATGCTCCCACCACCACCGACACTATATCCTTTCACGTTGTACCTACTAAAGCGCGGGCGTTTTCAATTGAAAATTGGCGGCAAATTCAAATGAGGTTGCCTCAAAATTGGGGTCCAAGTTAAAAATGGAAAGTGGGAGGGTCCTAGTTTTGACGGTTGAGCGATTCCCAGGGAGTCGAAGCGGCAAATATGACAGACGAGCAAGAAAACACGCTCGCACACACAACGCAAGCAAAAACTAGAATGTCGTTTGTCTTTCCGTGATTGGCATACCCGCTTGTGCCGTTTGGCGAGCAGTGGCGTCGAGTAGGGGGGTCGCTAGGGGTACATATCTTCTAAAGTTTACAAAAAAATCTGGGAAGCAACATCATAAGGGGGAAGATGGATTTATCGAAGTGAGATGCATAAAGGAAAAGATCAAGTCGCCTAATCGCTCGTTAAAATTCCTTGTTCGACGTGCTGTAAGCGATTTTATGGACGGCTTGTAGAGGAAGCTGAGCGTGTAGAGCGCGCGACCGTCGAACTAAGATCCCATGGCCAACTGAAAAAGAGATGGGACGAAGAAGAGCGGCTGTTGGGATCCGGTCGGCCGTGGGCGGGGCCAGGCCGTTCATTATCAACTAATGAATTACGGGTGACAATTGCAAATCATCTTTATTCATCCGTCTGGTGATTTTTTGCGCCGGCGCGGCCATATTTTCGGCCAATTTTTGGCCATTAAAATATGTCTCATTATACTCGTGCGATTTTATTTTCCAATTTGCTACGGCGACTTTCTGTGAAATTGAATTTGTTTTAATAACTGTACATAAATTGCGGCCGTATAAATATTGATGGCGGTCGTTCGATCGCCGGCCTACTAGGCTCGAGATTCTTCTTGCAGTTGCAGGGCAAAAAGATCCCGTGCTCTTTTGTTTTTCTTCGTTTTGCTTGTCCCAATTATAAATTTTGGTTTAAAAAAAGCAAGGAAGAACGCAAACACTAAGAACCGGCACAAATCCAACTCGTTACAACATATTTTTAACGCAGTAGCAACATCAATCATTTGTGTGTATAACACTTGAGAACTTCATAATTTTTATTTACTGACAACACTTAAACAATCAAAGCCCTAACAATACTTTCTCCTTGTTACTCCTCTTCTTTTTGAGCACAAGAACTTCGATTTTCATTTAGTTATGTCAGTCAAAACTCTTCCTTTAAGCAGAAGTAGATTGATTCATTCTAAGTTCACATATAAGTCCAAATTTCATAATCGGCTTACTAAGTTTCGAGTCTTCAGTAATGAATTAGATTGTGTTTGAAATCATTTGAACTTCCTCTTGTTGACTGCACAAGTCCAGTACCAATTTGCACCCTTTTAGTGGTGAATCTAGAAGGTACAATGCTCTGAGTTTAGCAGAAATAGACTAAGTTCCCGTAAGTCTAAATCTCGAGTCTCTCTTGAGCATAGAACCAAATCAGTTCGCGTGGAACGCGCCTTTTAGAGTTCATACGCTTAAGTCGTCCTTGTCGTCGTGAATCTGGAAGTTATTGATGCTCTGAGTATAGCAGAAATTGACTGATTGATTCTAAGTCCAAGTCAGTCCAAATTTCATAACCGGTTTACTCGATCTCCTATCACCAGAAATGAGTTAAATTACGTCTAAGTCATTGAAATGACCTGATTTATTCATTTGGACTTCCCCTTGTTGACTTGAGTTTGACCAATTCGCATGGGGCCCCTCTCTTGAGTTTATGTGATTAAGTCAACCTTTTCGTGAAGAATCTAGGAAATATAAACGATCTGTGTTCGGCAAAAAGGTCAATTACTACTAAGTCCAGATAAGTTTCAAATCGATTTACTAAATTTACTAATTTACTCTAAAAATGAGTTAGTCCTAAGCTCGTCATTTGGACTTTCTCTTGTTAACTTGAGTATGATAAAGTCCAATGCATTCTCGCCCTCGCGCTCTGAGTTTGTCGCAAATTAAGTTAATTCATCCTAAAGTCATGTAAGTCCAAATTTTACACCCGGTTTGCTAAGTCTCGAGTTTTCAGAAATGAGGTAGATTGCGCTCGAAATCATTTAAAAGTTCCAAGTTACTTATTTGGACTTTCTGTTTTTAATTTGTCATGATAAGCTCAGTATCAATTTGCGTAACAATTGCGCCTGTATGAATAAGTCCAGTTTATAAAGCTTCGATCTGCAGAAATGGATTATATTCTGTTGGAAATACACAATACAGGTAATTCTATCGATTCAAGTTCAAAGTTCTTCATTTAGACGACTTTCTTTTCGTGATAAGTCCAATACAGGTTCGCGTGATCCTTTCGTAATGAATTTAGAAAGCGTTTGATAGAAACTTGATTGATTCGTAGTAAATTCATTTAAGTCCAAATGTTTGATTCGTGCTAAATTCATTTAAGTCCAAATGTTACATCCAAGTTGTGAAGTCTCGATTCATTATGATGAAATGAAATAATTAGATAATTCTATTCAAAATAATCAAATAATCAAGGACTTTTGCTCTTCTTACTTGCGTGGTTAAGTCCAATACACTTAGACTTATCACGCTCAAATATGGCGTCTTCACATTTTTTGAGACGAAATTTGCATGTTATGTCAAAAGTTCGCATGCTGCTTTGTTAATTTGATTAATTTGTGAATAGTCCATTAAGTCCAAATGTCGAATTCAATTTAAATAAAATGTTCAAGTCTTTACAGTGAAACGAAACATGTAATTAGGTCATAAAAATAATGAAGTAATTAGTTCAGAAAACTCAAGAAACTTGATTTCTCTTCTTATCTGAGCATGATAAGTCCAATACAGATTCGCATGTTACTGGCATCTTCGCGCGTTTGTAATGAAATCAATTCTTTCGTGACGAATTTAGAAAGTGTAAATATTCTGGTTTGATAGATTTGATCGTAGATTGATTGCAACGCGTTGAGTTCAAATTTCTCGACCTGAAATTTGGACTTATTTAGGAAATTTCGATACAAATTAAATGAAATACTTAGATAATTTTATTCAATACAACGAAAAGATTGTCATTTGGACTTTCTCTTCTTATGTGAGCAAGATCAGTCCAATATGAGATTCACAAATAACTGACGTTTTAATTGACCCATTCATTGACAACTTCAGAAGGAGTTTAAAAACATTAAACTGACTCGTAACCTCAGATTTCATAACAAACTTTCGAGTCCTCGGGAACAGCTTTAAGTGAGCGCTTTTATTCGATGGGAAGACAACCTCATTGGCGCTTTTACAATGACGCAATAAAACTGCAACAATATATAATTGAATTATTAAAGGAAATCACCTTAGGTCCGCAGGGGCGCGCGGGGCGAGAAAGAAGGGCGCGCATCGTCGCTCTTTATTTGGCGCTGAAAAATTGACGCATTAAATTTGATGGCGCGGACCGAGAAAGAGAGGGACGGAATGAGAGAGCCGGGCCCGTCCTTAACAGACGACAATGGGTCTTTAGCGGGCCGGGGGAGAAAAAACGCTAATTAATTATGATAAGTAGAAACAAATGAATGCGCCGCGGTATTAATCAAAACAAGCACGCACCGACGCGACCCGAAATAAAGTGAATGTCTACCGTCAAGAGCCGGAGAAAAAACCGAGCGCGGATCGAACCTTTTTTTGTTTTTAAAGACGTCGGAAATTTTAAATAATGTTAAAAAAATAATGAAATAGAAGAACGGAGGAAAACTATGAACGACATTACGTGACGTAAGAAATCTAGCGAGACGAGTTTAAATTTCAAAATTTAGCTGAGATGCTAGCTGCCGCGTACCATGTATTCGGCTCGCGGCAGCTAGCGTCCCTTCTTACAATTAGTAAATTAATACACCATCTTTCCTACTATCAATTTGCGTTTCATATTTTCATCATAATTGAGGGTAGGCCCTGCTAACCAATATTTTTCGGCCCAGTCCGCCCATGTTTGCATAAACTCATATTCCACACTCAGAATGTTTGAAATTGTCTTGGAGATTCCGTTTTCGTATGTACAGGCTGTTCAAGAACTAAGTAGCTGCTAAGTAGATACAAAAAAAAACCTTTCGAAACCAAGAGGGTTTTTGCGTAGATTTTTGTTTCCGTTGATTTTTAAATTAAACTCGTTTTGTTTGCTCATATGTGATCAATCTATGCTGCCCGGACTGATTGCTGCGAGTTGTATGATAAGTGAAAGTGGTCCGTGCAATTTCGCCGCGCCCTCGCGATCTAATCACTCGTTCGTTTCTCTACATGTTGACAATTTCGACAACCGAAGAAAGACGTCGGTCTACCCCGTAGTAAACGCGCCGTTTCGTAATGAGGGCAGGAACGGAATTCCTGCGAGTCCTTCCTCGGTCTATCTCGCTCTAACTCATATGTTGGCAATTTGTCGACGATGATATGTAATTAATTAGAGCAATTTCAATTCTTAAGAGCGGGTTTGTGTCTTATTCTAGAGTTTAAATCTCATAATTTTTTCTTTTTATTTTGAGTGTGCATCCCGCTCCGGAAAGTTCTGCTTTCGTTCGTGTCAGCTTAATTTTGTTTTATTTCAGTAGAACTGAAAATGTTTTGTCGATTTTTAAAGTCGAGCGATTTTATGGCCGCAGAAAACGTGCTAGATAAACATTCTATAATATAGTACGGCCCTGAAGCCTAAAACGCAGCCGAATATCGTCGAAGGAAAACACAGTATTGTTGCAATTTTTTTAAAAATTGTAGTGGCGCCATCTTTCACAGAATGTCGGAGATATTCCGGGAGATATTGTCAACGTTGGTAGAACTGGTGTTGTGACTACATAGCAGGTCGCTACTTTTCCACTTATTCGCGACTGCAAGTAATGTTTTGAAGGAACTCTGCGCAATACAGTTCTTTTATGAAGGGTTTGAAGCTCCAAAGTTCAATTTTAATTTTATAAAATTTACATACTTAACCTATTACAGTGAACCTACCTATTACCAATGATTATAAGAGTATTAAGATACCTAACCCAATATAAAAATGCGTGACTTTACCTATTCCGCACCCCTTCGCGTCTTGCCCTCACTTTGCCGGTAAGCTGATGGCTCCCTCTAACGATATAAAACATGGACATGCTAGATAAGAACCATACCTACTTTGTAAGGAAGATTATTATGTAAATGAAACCACAAATATAACGAGCGGCTAAAATCTGTAGATACATGACTTCGTATGATGAGAGTGTGTTGGCGCTTAATTTGAATTGTGCGCTAGAGGGATGGCTGTGTAAACATGTTCCTGAATGCATATTTAATGGTAATATTAATTAGAAATTAAGATATTGAAATATAAATCTGTGTTCATTTAACAATATTTGAAAGCCAAGGCAGGTAAAACAATAAAATAACATATTTCCGTCGATGGAAAAATTGAATATGCACTCTGGATGCCTCGGCCACCAATTGTAATCAATTTTTCATTCATTCACAGTCCGAAGGCTTTAAGAAGGCGTGTCAAAGAAATTCGTGTATAATTGTCAACTTATAATATGACAGTGCATAATAATTAGTATCTTATAATAAATTATAGCGTTTTCGATTGATTGCATTAGTGCGCACTCAGAGTATATTCATCTCATGTTATTGCATGAGATTAAGAGAAGATACAAATACACCGAGTGCAACCGGTGCAGGTTAATCGAAAACACTATTATTTACAAGTGCATAAGAAAGCATAATGAGCTCCGTTGGAAAACTGTTTTTGGTATCACAATGAGTTCGTTGTGAACGCAAAGTAGAAAACGGAGATTTTGATGCAGGTATAATAAAAAATCTTTTTTATCCAATTTATCTAAAATTGAACTTATTTGATTTAACGATTTGTCATTTTAGCTTAAAAATTGAAAAGAAAAGTAATTTCAAACGTTTAATAACAATAAAGATAAACAAAAAGAACAATGTTTTCTTTGCAATTACTTAAATATGGTATTCCTTTCTATGGTCTGACTCAGAAAAGAAAATGAAAAGTAGTTACACTTATACAGTAGAGTAGTCTAAATTATTTTAAGCTATGTTTGAATCATTCTTTATTCTGAAGGTAGTTGAACATTTCGGATTTAATTAGTTGAATCAGTACAAAATCTAAAAATGGCCTGATTAAATTATATTTAATTTTTTAATTACATATATAATTTACGAATTACTGAAGATTTGTATTTTACGATGAGGTTTATATGATATTCCTTTCAGTGATAATATTTTTTCAGTATCCCACTGCAGTGTTCTTAATAATTTCATTTTAATAAAGATTTTAATTATATCACTTTTATGTTGATAACATTTTTCATTTTCAAACCACGATGTATTGGCGTGGAGATAATTTAAGTTTCCTTGAAAAATGTTTTTACTAATTCCATATTGATATTTATATTTCTCATAAGAAAATGAGAAATAATGTAGAAGAAATTTTACAATTTCAGTAAATTCTTCCGAAGGCCTCTTCAAATAAGTAATTGTTTCACTCGGAGCAAAATCTTTATAGAAAATTAACAATTCGTTCGGATTAAGTAATACGTCAGTATCAGAACAATCTTTAAACAAAAACAATTTACAGTTTTCACACTTTGTTTTTAAAAACGAGCGATGTGCTAAATATCCTGCTACATAAACATTACTACAGCTTTCTAGGGAAAAATCTTTTTCTTCTATTTCTGGTACAATTTCAATTTCTGTGTTTGATACATCATCAGTTGAACTTTCATCGATTTCATAATCCAAGTTAAGTACGTCAGTTTCGTTAATAACACAGTTTCCAGTTTGTGGTACCATTTGTAATTTTATTTGCATATTATTTTGTAATGCCAATCTAAATTCTTGAACAGATGGTCTAGCATTATAACCACCTCTTTGCCTTACTATAGCAAATGCGTTCTCAAGAGGATCTTGGTTCAGAAAACCCGTCAGTAAATATTTTACACCTGCACTTTTTAAATCATCAAACAGCTGCAATATGGATTTAATAGACCATTCCAATCCTGCTAAACAATAAATATTGTTTCGTTTCTTGTTATTTTCGTACACTTCGATGGTTTGTAAATATGTTAATGATTCGGTTAGAAAGTTTACTATAAAATTATTATTTACAGATAACGGGCGCCTATGTGGGTTTGGATCTTTTAGGATTCTGCTGTTTAACGAATCAAAAATATTGTTAATATTTTCAACAAATTCAGCAGTATTTAGCGCTGTTTCACTTTGAAGTTCGCCAGTCCTAAAAGCACATGTAATTGCAGCAGAAACAGAATGGCTAAATATTTGTGTGGCGTATTTTACTCTCATTTTTTCGAAAGCGTTTGGTTCAATGTGCTGCCTCTTTAACTTTAAAAGTGCTCGTGTTGTTACACTTTTTTTGTCAATATTATATGTATCCACTACATCTGACCAGGAAACTTCTTCATTATTTACAATAAATCTTAATTTTTTGTTCATGAAACTATTTCTGAGAGATTTTATTAAATGAGGGACATCTAAAACTGAATAAATTGTTTCATTGTCTATGGTAAATGTTGGATTATTTTTGGTTGCGCCAAACAAGGAGAGAGTACTTCTATTATTTGAACCTTGATCACACACCAAAACTTTTGGTATCAGAGTCATTTCTCTCAGTTTTCTGAAAACTTCAGAAACTAGAACTTTTAAAGCTTCACTGTTTACTGGCCCACTAGATACAAAATAACAAAAGGGAATTTTCCAGTTATGTAAAATTCCTCGTAAATAGAATACCAAACCTGAATTTGCAGGTCGACCATCCCTTGCAACAGAACCGAGATCATGAAATCCTTCAATAATGTCTAACTGTTTATTATATTTTAATTCCTTTTTCAGAATTAATTCGTCTATCAAAACAGCACAAACTTTCTCACGCTCTGACATTACTTTCACTTTCTCCTCTAATTTTTTAGATAAAACTGTTTCAGTACCAGTTGGTAAATTAAAAATTTTTAACCAGTTTCGCATAGTACTGACAGAAGGAAGCACAAATTTTAACTTGTTCCGTAGAAACTTATAACAGGAAGGAGATTTGTAGTAAATTGACATAGATAGTTGCTTTTCTTCGGTAGACCAACGGGAACCTTTTTTGTGGAATAATTGCATTGAAGTAAATGTTTTAAGAGCACAGCTTTTGCCTAATAAACTTTTTTGTAAATTTTCCCTAGAAGATAACATAATTTTTTTCCTAAGTCTACAGTTCTTGCTTCTACTTGCTCTCAATTTTTTCTTTAAAACATTTACTTTGTATGTAAGACATTTATGAATTACAACTTCATTTGGTGTAGGCATGTTTAATAACCGGTCGGAACAAATAGATAACGGACTGCCTGTGTATTCCCTGTTTATAATTTTGGATATTTCGTCATTTTCCGAAGTTATGGGAGTTAAAGTACCCTCTTTTCTAAATGACTCGCTATTTAAGTAAGTATTCGTGTTGCCTTGTTCACCATTTTTATTAAATTTTAGTGGAAATGCTTTTGGTCTTAGACATTTACGTTTCCCACTAATATAGTAACCAGTGGACTTAAAGTGTTCTTCACAGAGTACCAGATTTTTTAAATCATTAAAGTTGTCAATGGCAGCAACTTTAATATTGCCACAATTTAGTTGCCATTGTTTTACAGCGACTTGGTCAGTAAGTGGAAAATTGAAAAAACTTATGTCATTATTTTTGCGTTTTCTTTAGTTCGTACAGTTAAAATAAACGCACTGTCCACTTGGAACAATCTTATCGGCCATAATTTAACTAGCACAACACCAACACACACAAAACTCACATTAAACAATACAGAATTATTTAATATACCCAGATTTGTCGTTCTAACAAGATAGCACAACTACTAGAACAGTTTTGCGCATGCGCAGTAAAAGCTTACTTGGAATGCGCAAAACTGCGCACACTCAAAACAAATTCTGATATGTCCTGCCAGAATAAACTAAAGCAATAATCACGCTATCGTTTTGGTTTGTAATATATTTTGCTTCAAATAAAAGAGATTATTTATTTTGGCTAAATACACGGTGTATCAAAATGTTAAACATCAAAATACAATCAAAATAGTGATTTTCTCGAATTGTTTGATCGCATTAGAAGGAAAATACACGATTCATAGCTTTCTAGATTGAAAGACAAAAATGTTTATTTCTCGTTGTCATGGAAACCAAAATTACCAAATGATACCTATTCGGATTCGCAATGATCTGCAGATTTCAAATTTATAAAAATATATAGGGTGTTCCATTTAAAATAAAAAAGTTGACGTCACTTACGACGGAACCGGAAGTCCTACGGTGCTCAATAGTGTGTCGGAAAATGCATTTCTTTACTTAATTTTTATTTTCCAAATTTCATTGCAATAGATTAAAAAATAAAAATACTATAAGGGTGGGCATATGGCGTGGGACACCCGTTATATATCTATTAAATCTAAACGAAATATTCCTTTTTAATCAGCGTGTTGGAGACTGTTGAATATCTGCTAATGTTTTCTGGCTGATTTTTGCAAGCGATTGTCTCATTTTATTTTTTAAATATGTATTTAGTCATATTTGGTTGTTTTTTATTATTTTATTTTATTAATTTCAGTTAATTGGGCAGTTTTTCTTTTACAGGCTAATTATTTAAAATTTTGGAGTTATTTTTTAAACTTTTGTTTTAAGAGTTATAATTTTTTTTACTTACACTATTTATGCAGTGAAATTTTTCTGTTAAATTATTTCTTCGAAATTCTAAGAATAAAACAAACATTTAAAAATTCGGAAACTTTTTCTAGTCATTTTCATAAAATACTTCATGAATTACCTAATGCTGATTGCATTTGCTTTTGGACTACATGACATAATACGAAACACATTTAGGTGTAGGTATCAGAAATGTAATTTAAAACATAAAAGCTAATCGCATTAAAAACACTTTATGTAAAGTATAGTTTTTATTCGGTATTTTAAACTCGACGTTTTAAGTTTTCTAATCCAATTGAAAGTAATAAATTTTTAAAAAAACCGTCTGGCAGGTCCCACAATCGTCTGGAGCTTTTGGCCGCTTACCTCTTGTACAAGTTCCATTTTCAAGAGAGATTACAGATCGCCACATTTTAGCTAAAGTTTCACGCCATCTATCCCTCAATTGTAAAATACCGGTAGTGCCATCTATATCTCTCTTGTATCGGCGGTCACGCTTAAAGGCGTAAGGCTGGGTATCTTAATATACTCTTATAATCAATGCTATTACCTAGCACAGATAATAGATCTCTCCAGATAGCCAAGGATGGATGCTCTAAAAATAGTTTGTTAAATACTCAATAGATGTCACTTGCATGCACAAAAAATTCGATAACTGAACATTTACCGAATTCCGAAGGTCAATTGATTCGTTTGCCGCCAGATGTCGCTTTTAAGTAACAGAAAAATAACGACATTTTCGATTCACATGCACCGGTTGCACTCAGTGTATTTGCATCTTCTTTTAATCTCATGCAATAACACGGGGTGAAGATACTCTGAGTGCGCACTCGAAAACGCTGTAAGTTGGGACCATAATAAGCGATAATGTGACGTACGGTTATAATAAGCAATTAATTCTCCTTTCAAACACACCTCTTAGGCCCCGGTATTTCAGTCACAGCTTAACTTTAACCTTTAGTTTATTTCCATAGCAACAATAATAAAAACAATTGTTTCCATGGGAATAAACTGAAGATTAAAATTCAGCCGTGATTGAAATACCGGGCATTAGTTATGAAAATTTGTTTAATCCATTGTTGCTGTCGCAATTTTTCGTCCGACAACACTCGATAGTGTCAGAAAGGACATTTAAACCTGCGTAAATCTTTTCTCTTTTCTAATTTGCACTTCTTCGTTCGAGTGCCCTCTCTTGTACAGTAATAATAATAAATATCTTTATTGCCCAAATAGGAATAGGAAAAGAAAAGGATATAAAAAAGTGATTAAATGTAATTAAAATAAAGCAAGAATATGTAATTAAAGTAGAGAAAAAGATTAAAATAAAAATTATTTTCTAATGCAGGCAAACGCAATAATGAATTGATTATTTCATGAAATTTTACACAGCCTACATCTACATACATCTAATATACACATTATTTAGGTCAAACTAGTCCGCAATAAAAATTCAAACTTTTAAAATATTTATTACGAAAATCTATAAACAACATGGAGAATTTCATCAATACATAATTTATATTAGGTTTATTTTATTTATAATTTCTTCAAGTTTCTAAAAAATAAACGTACGTAATTACGACATTTTAGTTTCTAGTGAATTTTTTTTTTTTGTAATATATTAATTGAACACAAATTTGCATTTTTATTTATTTGCTTCATCTAGGTACTTAACTTCAAAACTTAGTGGAAATCTAGTGAACTAATCTGGTGGGGTACCGTCTTCCTCTGTTGGCAACAGAGTTGTCAGTATGGGCGATTTGTCGCCAATTGGGCTATCTCGAACATACGTCTTGCGACATAAAATACTACTTAGCGACAGGCGACTTTTTGGGCTACAATGAAACAAAATTTAGGCGATTTGGGCTACTCAGGCTGAGTTCGTTTATTCAACTTCGCTCACTCTTGTCGTGCCTTTTTCTTGCTTCTATAGGCGCCATGCACATCTCTGCGTTCATGTGATTTGTGAATTAGTGATATGAAAATATTTCTTGAGACTCATTGCATGGGAATAATATCACTTTTATGACAATTTACGACTGTAGTACATAATACTTGAGCTTCCTGGTATTGAAATACATTACAATATTCAAGTTCAAATGTACACTAATAATATGAAACAACTCGTATTTTCATAACACTAATGCACAATATGGTCATTGGTGGCGCTGGCTTCGCATGTGCATGGTTCCTATATGTGTCAAAATAACTTCGTAGTTACTCTAATTTTATTCCATCTGCTCTGCACCGTGTGAATAACCGATCTCGGCTTTAAACAATGCTAAAATGAATCGAGAAATCAGAAATATGTTCAGGGTAAACAAACTTACATAACTTGTTTTTATTTGAACGTTGGCTTAATGTATGAAACAGATTTATTTTTAATTCCATCTAATTTTATTCTAATATGAAAGTATATGTCATTTTTTTATTAAATGCCAATCAATTGATTAAATAATAAATAAATAAAATTCGTTATACAGGGTGAGTCGTAATGGGCGAAACAAATTTTACCAGCATGTAGGAAAGACTTTTTTAAGTAAAAAAGTTATTCGTAGAGCTCGTGCTTGTATTAGAGCTCAAGGAGCACATTTTTTTGTAATACTATGATTTAATTGAACATTTTTTATACAGCTTATCTATTTTTTTAACAGTTTTCACAGTTGCCGTTATTATTAAACATTTGTTTATAACAAAACATTGACTCCTTGTAGTTCCTCAACTGTGCGGATTAGGACATAGGTTTATAGGAACTTTTTTACTTAAAAGAGTCTTTCCTACAAATTGGTAAAATTTGTTCCGCCTATTATGACTCGCCCTGTATCTATGCATTACGCAGCCGTAAACAACACAGGGTACACAGCCACTCGACCGGGTGGTTTCTGGGTTTACAATGCATCAGCGCGAGCAGCGAATAATATACAACTGGACGGACAAACGGAACTTTCTTTTGGAGTCTTTAGTTATAATTAATTATTTATAGACAAACTAAAATCTATTTTAATGTAGAATGAATAAATTTGTTGAAGGTTTTGCCGAAGCCGAAGGTTCATTTAAGTAAACGGGCGTAGCTTAATATTGTGCGAGTGTAGCTTCAGTTTCGTAAAAAAAAGACATTAAAGACTATGTATCTTTTTAATACAAAAGACTGCATTAAGAAATGAAATTCAATAATGTTGAAATATTAACTTCTTAACTATATTTAGAGAACGGGTATTAACGGCTTCAATAAAATTTCGATTATACTGGTCGATATTTCGTAATATTTTATTACTTCTTCAGGACCATTAAATTACTACAATTGGACAACTAATTAAACTATGATTTAACTATATATAATACTTACTAATAATAGAGAAATTAATACATTTTTGAAAATTTTAACTTAAAATTTGATGTGTTATTTATAACAAAAATTGTGTATAAATAAAAGAACTCTAGGTGGCGTGACTTATTAGATTAAAATATATATTATTAAGATCGTCAATGTCAGATCTGAAATTGACAGTTACGTCATTATGCTTCTGAATGCATGACATTTCCAAAAATAATCTAGTTTTATAAAACATATCTTTTTCTAAAATTTTAATATTATTGAAGTCAAAACAATGGTTATCATCAATTGAGTGAATGGCAAGAGCACAGGACCTTTTACCAATTCTACAGTCACTTTTGTGTTGGGAGACTCTGTTCTTTAACCATTGACTGGTTTGGCCTATGTAACATTTATTACAAGAATCACAATTGATTTTATATACAACATTGGAGTTAAGTAAAAGAGGAGTTGGATTTTTTTTTTTGAAACTGGAAACGATAATTCAGTTCCCTTTCTAGATACTAAATTAATCAGAACTCCTAACAATACCATCATTTTGGATTGGTACCATAAACCCACCTTCTCAGGAAGATTTATTAACTTCTACTCAAACCATTGTTTAAAACATAAATTAAATACCATTATTGCCATGAAGAATCGTGTTGATAGAATTTGCCATGAATCTCTAAAAACTAAAAATTTTCATAAACTTATTGACATTTTTGTAAATAATGGCTATCCTCAGCATCTTGTTAAAAAATTAATTTTTAACCAAAGAAATCCTAATGCTAGACAAAATAAAAACAATAATGTAATTGTAAATTCCATATATAGAAAATTACCTTTCATAAAATCAGTCACTCCAAGAATAGTTTCATTATTTAAGAACACTCCAATTAAAATAGCCTATTATAATCCTAAAACAATTAGACAAATGTTTAGTAATATAAAAAATCCAACTCCTCTTTTACTTAACTCCAATGTTGTATATAAAATCAATTGTGATTCTTGTAATAAATGTTACATAGGCCAAACCAGTCAATGGTTAAAGAACAGAGTCTCCCAACACAAAAGTGACTGTAGAATTGGTAAAAGGTCCTGTGCTCTTGCCATTCACTCAATTGATGATAACCATTGTTTTGACTTCAATAATATTAAAATTTTAGAAAAAGAAATGTTTTATAAAACTAGATTATTTTTGGAAATGTCATGCATTCAGAAGCATAATGACGTAACTGTCAATTTCAGATCTGACATTGACGATCTTAATAATATATATTTTAATCTAATAAGTCACGCCACCTAGAGTTCTTTTATTTATACACAATTTTTGTTATAAATAACACATCAAATTTTAAGTTAAAATTTTCAAAAATGTATTAATTTCTCTATTATTATCCCCTCTATTATTATTATCAGCCCAATTTCATCGGCTTCGGCCGAAGGTGACACAAAAGCCGAAGTTCGGCTTCTGCTTCGGCTGAAAAAACTACCTTCGATCGGACTCTAATTACCACCACTTTTAACAACGAATTTGTGTTTTATGAACTATAAAAACACAAAAAATTATCGAAATTAATTTTAACAAACAAAAATTTCACATGCTGCAATTTAATTTAATTTAATTTAATTTAATTCATATTTTGAGTTAAAATTTCATATCATATTTTGCTTTTGCAAATAACGTGGTAATTTAAAATAGATAAATCGAAAATTGGATCGTTTAATAACTGAACTTTTAGATGTTTGAATAAATACATATTACATATTTTATCAAACAATAATAAACCGCTGATTTATAATGAGTGCTGGAAATGTTATTCGGAGTAACTAATATTATATGAACATACGTCCCATTTTAATTAATTGAAAATTGGAATAGATCAAAGTCTTTATTGCAATAAATATGACCTTTAATATTTTGTTATAACACAAAAGCAAAACATGTATTATGTCGTTTGTTAAAACTATCTACTTGATAATAGTTGTTTTTTTTTAACATAAATGCATTTAAAATTTCAAAATTTACCGAAATTTGTTCACTTATACATATGTTCATATAACATTTTTTAATGAAAATGACCTCCCCGACAAGCCAGTGAAGATTTTTACACTCATTATAAATCAGCCTGTATACCTATGTATATATAAGTCAAGAAAACGAATATAAAACAAAAATTAATTTTTGCTTTATATTCGCTTTCTTCTTCATTCGGCGATTTATTTTTCAAAGTTTTCCGATTCAAGACCAAGCGCCATCTGTGATAGAATAGGGACACAATTTCATCATAATTCATTTTCTGCAATCGTTTAATTTCATTTGTTTTCTGCGTTCAATCTACCTACCATTTAATATTTAGTGTTTGTTGTTTACTGAAAGTGAAAGTTTGATTTTTGCCTTTCATGGTTCACTGATTTATTATATTTCGCCAAAATTGACAGAAATTTTTAAGCCAGAATAAAACTTTAATTTCATGAACTGCAAATTTAACACAACGGAACAAAGATTTTATTGACACTAATGGGTTATTAATTTCCTCAAGGAGGTAAAGTAGGCGAAGCGAGGGAAGAGCGATAAAGATAATTAACTGAATTAATGAATGACTTCCAAGTAAAATCAGATAAAAAATAGTTTTAAATCGATTAAAAATAATTTCTATTGCATAACTTTTTAAAAAAAAATTCAACCTTTTTCATTATGAATGTTGTCCACCCATTGTCCAATATTCAGGCGGCATCGCCAGTAGTCACTGCTCTATTCTGTAGAAAATAAGAAAGTAAATCATATGAAAATTCAAAGCCGAGTTGAATGGTTTCAGTAATATAATTTACAATCTTTGAATCATTTATTCTTTCATATTTTCAGTATTTCTTTCTGGTATTTTCAGAGTTACCTTCTTCACGTCGTCTGTTTCTAGATTATGAATGTTCACATAGCAAATCGGCAAAGAAGGGACGGAGGAAGTGAATATGAGGCCGAAAGAGGGGTAAGTTTATTTTCAAATGTGTTCTGTAATAATATGGTATTCTTTTTATCTTTGCAGAAGAAAATCTGTAATTTGTCCACACAAAAGTTCGCTGCAATCGTAGACTCGGCGGCGTTCGTGGATAAAACGTTATTCATTAAAGATTTTCTTGAAGCAGAAGAGTCTGTGATAGCAATATGTGCGCCCAGGAAATTTGGTAAATCGACGAATATGGATATGCTTAAAACGTTCTTCTCGGGCAACAGGATTCCTTTCGAAAATAAGAAGTTAAAAATATATGAAGAGGAAAGGCACTTATTTAAGTATTATAGAAAGGATCCTGTGATACATGTAGACTTCAAGAACGTGGGAGGCAAAACTGGAGATGAAATTCTTGAAACACTGAAGATTGTCATTCAAGGTGCATATGAGGATCATAATTATTTAAAAAACTACATTGGAGACAGTGATTGGAAGAGTCTCACTCTTGAGAAATTTGTGCAGTATTGGAAGAATCCTGCAAGTCTTTCTAGAGCTGATGTAATAGTTGCATTGAAGTACTTATCTGAGTGTGTGCATAAGCAATCTAGCAATCCTGTGTACGTATTAATAGACAACTATGATGCTCCTATAAAGAGCGCAATAATGAATACAAACCTAGAGAATGGAGTTGTGGAAGAAACTATTAACCTTATTAGTTATACAATGTCCTATTTATTCCATGATAACAAACATGTGCAGAAAGGGTTAATAAATGCTTGTGTCCCATTAGGAACAATGCTGTCATGCGATCTAGACAATATTAGATATTGTGAATTTTTAGAACCTAAATTTGCTCCATATTTTGGATTCACAGATAGGGAAGTGAGAGCCCTATTTGAGAGGGACGAATTTGCAAGCTTAAATGATGATTATGAAATTGAAAAATGGTATGGTGGTTACAGATTGACGCATACGAATGAGGATGTTATTTACAACAGTTATTCCATTTTAGAGTACTTGCAGAAAAGCAGAGAAATGAACAAACCACAGTTCAACACTTACTGGGTTGACAAAGTGGGTATACCAAATTTGACAGAACTCTTTGCAAAAGCTGAAATTCGAAAACTTATTGAAATTCTTATTAATGATGAAGAGGTTGAAATAACGACAATTCGGAAAATGTACAAAGATGAGATATGCGCTTTGAAATCTTTGATTCAATTACAACATGATGTAGTAGATAGAAATCATATATATCTTTTTCTATACTATTTAGCACTAAATGGGTACTTGAATGTCGTCAAAACTACTGTATCCACTCACTTTCGGACAACCACTCTAAGCCTGCCGAATCAAGAGATTAAAAAACTATTCAAGGAAAAATGTTACCATGCATCGTTCTTTGAAAAGAAATACAATCTTTGTCCTGCAAAGATTACTGACTATCTGAACGCATTACTCTCATTGCTACAACAGAGACACGGGGCAGATTCTCGATTTGCAAAAGCTGTGTCTGAGTTGTTTAATGGATCTTTAAAGCTAAATAATGAGTACGAACTACATAATATTCTCATTAGTTTGGCGTATAGTTTTAGACTGTATGGTCTAGAATTAGAAAGTCAGTTAAGTGTCCAGCGAATAAAAAGAAGAGGAAAACCGTATAATTCTGATATACTCTTGGTTCTGGACGATGTGGGCATGATTATCGAAGTTAAATTCAACGGCGGAAAAAGACTATCGATCCATAGAAAAATGGTAGAGGAAGGGTATCTCACAGCTTTTAATGACTACCGCAACGTCGCAGTGAAAATCCTTGTAGCCTTGAATGTACATCATACTGGGCATGTTGAACTTGCTTACACCGTTAATGATTCAGATGTAGAAATTGCTAATAGCGTTTCCTCCTCATGCTAATAATAAAATATTTACTGTTTCTAAACTATCAAATTTTAATTTGAAATTGTTCTCAACCTGTAATCGAAAATCTCAACTCTAAACTAACAATTATGTATTCTCAATTTGATTTTCATTTCTTTAACTTTAATAAACTTTATTAAAATTTCACTCTGTTTTTTTTTTGTAAAGAATATTTGTGGTAACATTTGTGAGTTGGAATTAAATAAGTTCAATACTGTTTTGTACAAGGTGGTCCAAAAGCAATAGGACATGGAGCAACAGTTGATTCCTAACATCAAAACATTGGCTATTTAGCTAAACTCAAAAGTCCAAAAGTTTTAGTAGTTGCCAAAAAAAGGAAGATGTTCTTCCAACATAATTTTTAAAGAAATTCGCTAATGCGTGAAGTTTGCCTGACGAAAACCAGAGGTCACCATGGCGCTAACTGTCATATGTGTTGCCTATCATTTAATATTCTCTGTTCAGGTAATAATATCTGATCAAAATCCGTCACTAAACATAATTTTTTTATTCTATGCCGATCTGAGCTAAGAATATAAGGAGACCTACGACTGCAAGCGACAGTTAAAAGGAGATAGCTACATAAAAGTTCTTAAAATTAGCAATCCATCGATCGGCTCATACATAATAAAAAAAGGATGTGTAGTTAAGTGTTTGAGTGTTTTTTTATACCCTAGGCACCGGAATTGATCGTTCAGCCGATTCTATAACGCAGTAGATTGATAAAGTACAGACACAAAATGACGTTACAACGAATAGGGCACACAAAGATCGAACACTCGCAGGAGGTGCTGTCGGCGTTGTTTAGTTTAATTACGCGATATAATATTTTTATAGATAACAGTTAACATTTTAGATAACAGATATCATTTTGGTTTTCAAGGATTTTCTAATCAAAACGTAAAAAAATACACAAATCTATCCCCATCATATCTCTACTACTATTAAAAAGAGAAAACATGATCACCAAGAACAATCAACATCGTTGGACAACAACAAAAAAGAAAAAGTAACTATTATCTAGAAAAGGCCAAGAAAATGAAACAAATTGTCGACTTGAAAAAGAAAAATACAATCATTTTTTAAAATAAAAAGAAAACGAAAAAATAAACTAACCATAAGACCGCCAAAAACGAGAATATTAGCTTTGTTCCTACACAGTACTAAATCAGTTCGGAACTGTACTGCTCATGCGCTCTTGCTAAATACACAGCATTTTTAGTAAGAGCGCATGACCTGTAGCAAGAGCGCATGAGCAGTACAGTTCCGAACTGATTTAGAACTGTGTAGGAACAAAGCTAATATAAACGGTCAAAAACGATCATAAAAAAATAAATGAAACGAACGTCGATATCGATTTAAAGAGACCAAATAATGAAAAGAGAAAACACAACCACTAAGGACAATTATCATTCGACAATAAAAAAAAAATTAATGACGAAAAAATGACGACGTTCGACTTGAAGAGAACAAGAACAAAAATAACAGTTTCTTCAAATTAAAAAACAAAAAACAACGAGAAAACAAACCACGGTCCCCAAAAACAATGAACGTCAAATGGATGCACTTTCATTTGGAAAAGTTCATTATCTTGAAATCGATCGCGTTTGTTTTATTTCATTTTTTGTCTTCTTTATTCCGATCGACTGAAAACGCAGTGATCGATTGTTACAGTTCATTTTTCCTTTCTGTTTCGAATACACCCTGTATATGCGTTGTCACTACACAGTTTTCATTACTGTTCCGAACACGCCCTGTATAAGGCGAAATTAGTCGTGCCGGAAGGTGGCTTGGAAACCACGCCACTGTACACATTGAGCTGATTGGTTCCCCCCAGTCGCTAAGATGAATTCCGCCAATGGTAAATTGAAACGTGTATCTCTCTCTCTCTCTTTGGTACTCGTTCCTTTTCGGTCGAACGGAAAATATTGCGCCATTTTTCAGAACGAAATCCGTCGTCTCCCGGACTACACGTTCCTTTCGTTAAACAAATTCATTTTGTGCGTGGCATTACATCAAGGGGATGTTAGTGCACTTTACGGCAAATTGCCGCTTCTGAATAGGCCCACGTGTGAGACAGAAAACGCATACTTCGTGTTTTATTCCAGCTTCGGTAAAGTGCCGAGGTAAGTTTTGCACGGCGCAAATTTTCGAATTGGCCCTTACGTTCGATTTCTTTTTTCCGCTTATAGGCTTTTTACTACGGACTTCTATTGCGGGCTCTTAATCAGAGCTATCTTTTTTTGTTGCGGACTTCTCATGGGATGACGCTCTTCCGAATCGTGCAGGTGTACGTAGGCTTGCGACGTTGAAATCTCCCCTCCCGTCTTGCGGCGTGGTTAGCGGCATTCATCAAAGAGGTTTGCGGCGACTTTGACACGCCGTTGCCGACAAACAAATAAGACGCCGACGAAACAGAGGTGGGAGCGTTACTTGTTTTCTTTTATACGTAGTTTTGAGCGTTAATTCGCGTTTTGTTGTTGCTGAATTCTTTCTTTGATTTTGCTGCATTTCGACATGCACCTTATTGCGTACACTCCGGTGTAAATTTAAAACCGTCCTACGTAAATAAATGTCTTGTACACTCCGATAAATGTAATCTGTTGAATTAGTTACGTTTCAAATTTAATGTAAAATATTTCTATTTGTTGGTGCTGTCGATTTATTATTTATTTAGTTTATGCTTTATTTTCTTTGGTTATTTATGTGTTAATAAACTAACGTGTTCTGGAGGTAACAGGTTTTCTTAATTTTCTTCCCCTTTCAAAAAAATTAAGTGGCGCCTATATTTTGGTTTTGGCCTCGCGTTTCGGAATCGAACCCCCCGTCTCACTGCAGCTGGCTGGCCACATCGGAGAAGTACAACCCGATGTGAAACTACTGCCTATCTTCGCAGGTAGGTAGCACGATTTAAAAAAAAAAGAGTGAAGACAAATTTATGAAGAAAAGAGAAACCCAACTACGACCGTCTCACAACAATCGAACAGAAGGAAAAAACTCGAACAATAAAGCTACCTACTCACTTAAGCGGATAGCGGCTTGCGGCTTTCGTGCAGCATTTGTGATTGGCTATAATTTTAAACGATTTTGAATGAGCCAATCACAAATGCCGCATGAGAGTCGCAAAACGCTATCCGCGTAACTGAGTAGGTAGCTTAATAGATTTAAGAAATACAACAAACGACGACACATAAAAATTGACGAAAAAGCAAAAACCAGAAAATCGAAAACAAAAGAGCACAGGTGAAAAGAACGAATCAAAAGAATTTCAGTGAGACAATTGAACTCCTGCATGTCATTCGTCAATCTCGTCATTTTCATTCGAAGACACATAAAAATTGACGAAAAAAACAAAAAGAACGAATCAAATGAATTCCAGTGAGACAATTGAACTCCTGCATAACATTCGCCAATCTCGTGACTTCGATTCCGAAGAACACCCACCACACACGTGATTTGTTCCAAACACTTTCATTAAGTCGAAGGATCACGTCACTTACATAATTCTCACCACGTCAAAAACTCAGCCTTCGCCGATCTTCATTGGCGTTAGCTTTGCAAATTCTATTTTCGTCTGGAAGGAATGCCCTGACCGCTGCCGCTATCTCATCGTTCGTAACATATGTAAGAAGGCCAAGGACTTGACATAATCGACGCACATTTGTTTCGCTCGTAATCAAATAAGCGAGCGAGCGCGTGGAACAAACGAATTAGTTCCCTGGCAAACAAAAGCGAAATAGAAAAGGAGGAAGCGTGTTGTTTTCGATTAGGGTGTTAGTCACTTCTGTGTTTTTTTTTCCGCTGGCTGTCATGACGAGTAAGAGTGAGATCACTTGTCTTTAATTTTCTGATAACGACCATAAAAGGATTTCGTTCGGCAAACAAAGAAACGAAACACTTTTCAGAAATGTTTTGTTCCTGGTAGAAATAGAAATGGACTGACTTGGAAAAATACATGAAGATGATTCAAAAGACGACGGCTAACTTCAGTTTACTACCAACCATTACGTAGTGCCAACTTCTTTTATTCTTAATTACAGAGCGCGCCAATTTTAAATTGTTTCTGGACAACTAATTTAATTTTAATATCAATTGTTGCGTACCCAACTTCAGTTCATTACAAACTATCAAGCATTACCAACTTTATTTTTTATTTTTATCAATAGTAAAATGCGTCAATTTTGAAGCGTAATTAAACAAAGAAACGACTGTAATTCGACTATTGTCGATTGTTTTCAATTCACTACCAACCATCAAGTAGTGCCAACTTCTTCTCCTGTTAATAAACGAACACAACTTAATGTTTGAAATTATGAAGAATTATGCTACAATTATTTAAATAATTAAAGAAAAACCTTTTCAAAAAGTAAGTTACACTTTAAGACACTCTTTTTAAAATTTGGTATTTGTAAGGGAATTGGATAATTTGAGTGGACTTCCGACTTTCACTCAGATGCTTCGGGTTCGAAGCTTCGTCGAGTCTTTTTTTAAATTTATTATTACAGTTTTTAACTACATATTTACATTTTTACATTGTTCAGAATATTTGAAATAATAACAGTGTAGGTGATTAAATTTAAAAAATAAATATCAATAAAAGAATAATACACGATTAGATTTGAACCCGGAGCTTCCGGTAGGCTCATGCAAGTTGCCCGGTCGCACCAACTTTTTAAGCAGAGCTTAAATTTAAGTTGTGTTTAGAATATGACATTTTATGGCCATTTGCACCAAGCACTTAAGTTTAACTTAACTTTAAGGGTCACTTAGAATATGACTTACACAATGCTGTGTAGTGTGTAACCTAAAATGTCACATTATAAACACTACTTAAATTTAACCTCAGCTTAAGTGTTTCGTGCAAATAGCCATTACGTATAGTCATTCATTATAATGTCAAACACATTCTGATTGACATTTAAACTTCAACTTAAGTATCAATTAGATTGTGACTAACATTTTGTTAAATCTACAGATAATGTCATAGTCTGCTTAATATTGGTACAACCGGGCATTAATCTTCGTTTTCTTTAATAATTATTTAAATAATTGTTGCATAATTCTTCATAATTTTAAAAATTCATCATCGGTTTTAAATTTTTTTAGGTTAGATTCGTTCAGTGCTGCCAGATCTAGAAAAATTTTGTTCCCAAAAATATTATCGAAAAATCCCCAGATTTTTTAGGATTATTATCAAATCTGAAATATATAACTCAAGTATATTTAAAAAAATGCAAATTCGATTTTATATGACATCGCTAAAAATGCAAAATAAACAATACAATTGAGGCGGTCAGAAGAAAAGGGATATAAGTACGACTTTTGTGATTTTAAGAACACGAAGTTCGAAGTTAGAGTTCTATAAAAAAAATCACGATCAAAGGAAAATTAAGGACATAAAAATACTGTACTTTCTAATATCTTTTTACGATTGTTTCTAAAAGTTGCATATGCACATACTCGATTTGTATGAAAAAGTCACTTACCCCCCTTTTATTCTAACCGCCTCAATTATTTCGTTTTCTTTTTGCTCTTCCGCTTTTTTCTTTGCCTTTTTCTTTTATAGAAATTAAATTGAAGCACAAAAAAAATGCAGTAAAACAGCTTTACTTCTCGCAACCGGAGGTCACGTTGCATTCTTGGTACTTTTATATTTTTTATCTTATTTCTCTTATTTAAATAATATTTTATTCTTTGTTTGAAAAATGTTCAAATTTCGCTAGATTTTGGCCAAGAATATAAAAAATCCCTTTTTCCCTTTATAACATCTGAATTCCCGAGATATGACAACACCGTTTCGACTTCATGTCTCTATAAAAGCTGCGTTCGTTTAATCACTCCGTATAGAGTTGGAGTAAAAATAGAATGAGAGGGAAGCTCTTTTGATACAAGTTAAAGTGAGAGAAAAGTGCGAAAGAGTAAATAGAATGAACGGAGTTGAATAAACGAACGCTAAAGTAGGCGATTTGGGCGACATCAGTTACTGTGGCTGGCGACTTGAAATGTGAAAATACTGGCAACCCTGGTTGGCAACATTACAAGGAAGTGACGAATGACGAGCTGAGATTGATGAGAGCCACTAGATGCCTAACACCAATGTTATCGGCTGGGATCAAAAATTCAGCGCCTCTGGTGTTTGTAAGATGAAAGTCTTACAAGGCGGCATTATTTAAATCAAATGTTTGGACAGTTCAATTTTTTTACGGTTAAAACAAACGTTACTTAATTTTAATAATTCGTTAAAAGTAAAGATTACATATGCATATGCTAAAGGTATGCAAATCTTTACTTCCAACGAATCATTAAATTTAAATGGTCGCGTTCAGACGACCACAGCAGCTGAGTTGCTAACTCAGCAATCGTTTGTGATTGGCTCACATTAAGATAATAGCCAATCACAAACGATAGCTGAGTCAGCAACTCAGCTGCTGTGGTCGTCTGAACGCGACCAATGACAAAATGGCTTCGTTCGCCAAAGTTTTTGAATTGGCTAACTTAAATCTATTGCCAACTTATTTTGTCATGAATGAATATTTTAATTTCCTAAACTAAACTAAAACTTAACTAAAACAGAACAAAACGTCAACTTTTATTAAAAAGTTAGTTAAAATAATAAGTATACTAACAATAATAAATCCTAAGTAAATTGAATTGATGTAGAACGGTATAAAACAAAAGTCGATTGTAATTTGGACAGTTGATTTCAATTTATTACCAACTGTCAGGCGGTGCCAACTTGTGAATAATTAACGAATTGTTAAACTTGTAATTCTCTATAAAAAATCATAAATATTTAAATCATCAACTTTTGACAATATTTTAAAAATATGTGTGTATGCCACCTAGTGATTAGTTAAATATGTGCACCTCAATTTAACGTGAGTGACGCGGTAGGAAATAGTAGCAAACCGTCTGTATTTTGACAGTCGATTGTTTCTGAATGGCTAACTTCAATTCATTACAAAATGACGTGAAGTGCCAAACTGGCAGTCAAACTAAAATAAGATAGAATAAAACAAAACCAAACGTCACCATCATTAGAAAATCGCAATAATGACAAAATGGTTTAGTTCGCCAAAGCTTCTACTGCCAACTTATTTTGTCATCCAGAAAATCACTTGTGCTTTGACAGTCGATTGTTTGTAGATGGCTAACTTCAGTTCACTGCCAACTGACACGCCGTGCCAATTTAAACTACTTTGATTAATCCAAAGCAGAATAAAATGTCACCTTTTATTAAATAGCATAATAATAATAATAAATACTAAGTAGTAATAATTTCAATTGATGTAAAAAAGTACAAAACAAAAGTGGATTGTAATTTGAACTTCAATTTATTACCAACTGTCAGGCGGTGCCAACTTGAAATAAAGCAAAACGAAACTTTACGGAGAGTTAAATTGAAAAGTTCATAAATTTGATTCTGATTTTTTGATGAAAATAGAGATGACTTTCTAAACCGATTGACGTTTGACAGAGGACAGATAGTTGATAGTATTTCGCTTATAATTTAACGTGACATAACCTAATCCAGGTCTTGCTTCACTACGCTGTGGCAAATTCAAAGGCTAGGTACCTACTTGATGAACTTTTCAATTGATTCATGATACTGTAAAACAGTTGTTTCGTCATCATTTAATAACCGAATATTGGCGTAAAGCAGAACGAGAATCATTTATTTCCGAGCAGCAAACTCCAATTTATTACCAAATGAGGCAAAAAAAAGTCCAACAGGTTATTTGATTATCAAAATAGACATAAAAGAATAACTTTGGAGAAAGATAATTTTCAGAATTATTTCGCCTTTGTAAATGCTTACTACTTTAACAGAGATGGAAAGAGGATTAAATTGAGCTGAAGATGATTGATAAACATAAATGAAACGACTGTTTCTTCATCGATTAACAACCGAATTTGACTGACGTAAAACAGAGCTGACAGTCGATGACTTTTACCTCAATAAAACAAACGACGACAGATTGTTGCTAACTTCAATTAAATGCCAACCTTTTCTCTTAAGGACTGCGTGTCAACTCTGCTCAATGATTTTGTCGAAGTTAATTTATCATCAATCGCGAGCAGCAAAATAACTGTCAATTTCGTTATTGACAACTTCATTCCTCCAGCAACCCCCGTCGAGTACCAACCTTGTTAGGTATGATTCAGAAACCGTTACGCGATACGCGAGTGTTTAACGTGTAAACTCCGCTTAATGAAGTTGTAAACAGTTAGTTTGCCGTTTAATTAGGAAGCTTCTAAGTAAGCTCGAACAATTTGCGAGTCGCAAGAAAAAACAAGCGAATCTAGATACAAATATTGACAGTTTGCCTTTCACTCAGCGAATTAGCACATTCGCGATAACCAAATTTTTAACGCTTTGTGGCAATGAAGCAATCAAACGCGTGACGACCGCGGCTTGCGTAAGCGATTCATTGGGGGCCCGAAGGGCAGAGGGGGGGGGGCGAGGACACAAGACGACAATTTTATTAATTATTAACCTCGTCTCATCATTATTAGATCCTTCACAATAATTAAAATAAA
>OY284480.1:40713995-40812955 GCA_958336345.1 Dorcus parallelipipedus
ATTCAGGCCTTTAATTCTTCAAATTGTTTTCTTCGTAAAGGATTTTAATACACAACAGGCTATTATTGAGTAGATTCAGCCTCTATTGTGTTGTGATTGAGTAGAAACAGCTCAGCTTTGAGTAGAATCAGTAGAGTTATCGTTGAGTAGAATCGGCGTCGAATCGAATTCTAATTGAGTAGAAACAGTTGAAGAGGTCTAATCATTGAATAGAATCAGCAATGTAATCTACTTCACGGTAATTCGAAGCAGTCGCAGTTCTACTCGTTGTTATGCTCCTCCAAGATGAAATGAAAATCTTTCGGCTGTAAACTCTAGTTAATAATATTTCTATTAATTTATCTAATTTTTTTCTATTTCTGTTTAGTGTTGTGAAAGTCAAACGTAGTTAGTTCTGTTTCTATTTTCAACTACTAGACTACATTTACTGCACAATGTTATCATGAGAATTCGAAACGTCAGTGTCTTGTCTATTAAACGTAGCATCTATTAAATAATTTACTCGCACTTTTTTCTATCCTGGTTTTCTGTTTCGTCGATTAAACATTGCTTGGTCTATTCTTAATTATACCGCAAATTAATCATCAACAAATAGAATCGTGATCTACCCTTTGCTAATTCTATTGATTAATTCGCCTGTTGCCTCTCTCTTCCTCTCTCTCTCCCCCCCCCCCCAAAGGAAAATAGTAGATATCGCTTTTCGTTAAAGGAAAGCTCATTTAAATTCTACCAGTTGTCAATTCTACCCTAACATCATCACCGTTTGCTGATTCATTCTATTTAATGATAGTAGTTTATTCATAAGTTTAGAAATAGATATCGGCGAGTTATATACGGTATGGTGTCGAAGCTATGTCGCTTTTGGCGCCGTATCATCCAATATGATTTGAATCCACTCCCCTTCCTGTCGTTGAGCATACTGCAAGTTAATAGACAAACTGATTAAGTAAATGAAAAATAAATCGGTCATCAGATGGTTTATTTTCTGCAACTAGTTCGTTGGTTTGTTTTTCAGTTATTTTATTCGTCCTGTCTTTTCAAAATTTTGAAAATTTGTCTTCCTTTCAGGTTTCTCCCTCGTCGTTTTCTCTCTCATCTTTATTCTCGGTCACGATCCCTTCCTTAAGCGAAGATTCCTGTTGCGTTTCCGTCGACGACATTTCCTTTTTCGGATCTGAACTTGCAAGGTCCCCTTCGCTTTCTTCCTCGATCCGGAACTGGATCCTGAGTTTCCGCTCCAGTTCGCACAACTTCCGCTCAATCTCCGTGACCTTCCGCTCGAGTTTCTCCTCGTACTCGCGCTCCCTCTCGTCGAACTCTTTGATCTTCTTCTCCAGCTTGAACTTGTAGTCGCGCTCTCTTCTCCTCATGCTCTTGCTCTCCTCGATCAATCTCTCCTCGAGGTCTTCGAGCCGCTCGCGCTCCTCCGCTCGGTCTATCAACTTCTGCGCCCTCTCTTTCGTTTTCTCCTGGAGGAAAACCTTGTATGGTTTGAGGGAGTTGTCTTGTTGCGATGTGCCTTTCATGGTGGTTTGTGCTGATGACAGAAATTTTGACGTTTTGTACAAAATCAGGCTGGCCAATCTAGATTTTGAAAACCCTTTGTTCAGCGCCGCGCGCCGGCGCGGCGCGGAGCTTCGTACTGATGACAGAAATTTTGACGTTTGGCATTAAAACAGGACTGCCAATTTTGATTTTGAAAAGCTCTTGCTTGTGGGAAAAAATTGGAAGTAAACAATAGAAACTAATTTCAAAATCAATCCTTTTATCCTTGTTACAAATGTTGAAATGTGCAAATTATTTTCATCTCACGACTGGCTAACTCGTGGAGATGGGCTGGATCGTAAGTAATCCAAATACAAAAGTTTGAATTTACATGAAATAAAATAATGCACGCTTGTTTTTATTCATGTCTTAAAACGGATAAGCTAATTTCCACACAAAAATTTGTTAAATAAATGAAAACAAAATGGAACTGAAGCGCAGTCAGTTAATCTGACAGTGCAGAACGTCAAGAATCAAGTGACATAAAACTTCAAAACACGAAACAATCGGATCCGTTTGGTCGTTACAAAAATTATTAACATTTAATTATTAACAGCATTTAATTTACCAATAAAAAAATTATTAACTTCACGATTTAAAATGGGCACCCTGTATAATACGAATGCGCATCGCAAAGTTTCTATTAAAGTTCGTTTTTAAAACTATTCATTGCGTTATTTGTAAGACCTTCAACAACACCATCTGTTGAAACTTGCCGATGGTCTTTTTTTTTTCATTTGTTTCTACGAGGGCGATTCACCGGTTATTGACGGGTTACATCATACATTGAGCATTGACTTTTATACTGAAAAAACTCATCTTGGTAGTTGGTAACATTGAATTTAGACGTTTGCGCTTGCGCGTCTTAATTTTGTTTATAACACAATCTAAAATTAAATTATGAATTTAAATTATTGAGAAAAAAAAAGAAGAAAAACAAGTACTGACAACTTGAGTGTCTGGCCCATGGTTTATAACCAATTGCCAAAATAAGAAGAAGAAGAAGAAGAAGAAGCAGACAATAATTTATTAAAAACAAATGCCAATCAAACTATTGTCTGTTTCAAAATCAAAAAACCATCAACCTCGCAATTTACCTCGTAGTTACAACCGGCAACGATGTCGCATGCATCTGCTAGTGACAAATTTAGGGGGAAGAAAATTTTAACTGCGCAATTTAAAAGAATTCTGCCTTTTCGCGGCCTCATAAGATTTCATGCAAATGTAGTGTTAATGTGACATATTAAATTTTGACGCTAAATTACTAACGCGCATAAATTACAGTGACAACTTGAAGTGCCAACTAAAATATATCTGGGAAGTTTGCTTTTTGGCAACGTAATTCAACAGGTGGTGTTTTTTTTTCAACTTTGAAACAGATAGTATGTCGAATATATTAAATGTTTCAATGTTCTACTTAAGCGTATTAGGTTTGGCAACACTGGTCTCGCAATATTAAGAGACCGTTAAAATTACAAAAAATAGTAGAGTCGATAGTTTTTGTAAAAACCATAAACAAAAGACGATCGATTGTTTAACAAATGCAAGAAACAAAGTACTTGGTCGACCATTTGAATACAAGAGAGATTTTCCTTTTCAATTTTCGGTTGAAAATAAATTATGACGCTTTATGATAGATGTCACCACAAAATGACAGAATCAACTGAAATAATTGTTTAAATCTTGAGTGGCTTGATTAAAATTATTTGCATTTTGCATTTGTTACTAAACCGTCCCTGACTAAACTCATTAGAACTTGACTGAAATTTCAACACAAAGTCACCAGGTCTATTGTCAAAATCACTAAATTGGCAACATTGGACTTAATTTACAAGATTTGTTGGTAGAGAAAAACTCGATTTTTATGCTTAGCGAACATTGTTACTTATTTTATGACAAAAGTCACCACAAAATAAAAAAATAACTACATTAGTTATTATTAAATGAAAAGAGACCACGTCACTGAACCAGTCATAAAATCACTAAATTTTAGACATGTGTAAAATTTCAATAGAAAGTCGCCAGATCTAGTAACAAAATCACTAGATTAGTAACAGTGTTTTTGAACAATCCCAAAAAAAAAACTTGTAAGACATTCATCAGCGCCATCTGTTGAAATATGTCGAAAGTTTTTCTTTTCGTTTGTTTTAATTTATAAACCTACTGAATTCTAGCTATGTTGTGTCTTGTTGGATTTTTTTTTAAATTGTTTTATGTATTTAAAAATTTTGTTGTTCATTTGTTTGCTTTGCTTTGTCACCTCTCCTTTCAGTTTTTTTTTAAATTTATTAATCTCTTGAATTGTGCTATAAAATCAATAAAATTGTCTTTTGTTTTTTTATTTTATTTTTATGTTGACCGCATTTTTTTTGAAATTATATTAAATACTTACGTCATTTCTTTTGCTTTCTCATCGTTCTTTTTATTTAAAATTTTTTTAATCCATTAAATTGTCTTGTAAAATCCATTGTCTTTTGTTTTTATTATTATTATTATTATTATTATTTTTAATTCGATTATTTTTGAGTTTTTATTATTTTTTATATGTTGAAAAAAGATTTTTTTGTAACTCTTGAGAGATCTGCCTTTTTTATACTATGATAACACTGCTCACGTGCTGTTAAATTAATTGTTCATATTCGCTGAGCAGTATTTCCAATTTAGGGATTTTCTCCCTAAATTTAATTAAAGGGCTTTTTCAGGAGAGAAAAGAAAAATCGAAGTTAAGAATAAAGTATTAAGTCATTTACTAATTACGGGGTGTAAATTGTAGACATCTACTCCTCTTTTAACAGTAGATTTAATTCTGACTGAATAAAATTGACTTCATTGTTAAAGAACAAACATGTCATTGAGTAGAATTTGCAGTTAATAGAATTTAAGAAAATTAGAAAAGACTTTGACAAGTGAATTAATTAACAAAATTAAAAACGATTTTCAAGTAGTCTTTCAACTAGTAGATTTAGCACTAAATAGACTTCCCTCAACCACTGCTGACCATTGAAAAGAGTTGATTCGCCTTTAACGAATAGACACGGCATTAAGTTGAATTTACGGTTGGTAGAGTTTACTGTTAGAAAAATGTATCTTTCTGTTTTTCAACGATGACGAGCAGAGAGTGAGAGAGAGAGTGACAGGGGAATTAATTAACAAAACTAAAATCGTTTCTGAAGTAATATTTCAATTAGTAGACTTAGCACTGAATAGACTTGTCGATTTCGATTAAGAATGAAATGATTCATTAAATTAACCATAGATTTACTGAACATCGAAAAGAGTTGGCATCACCTTCAACGACTCGACATGTCATAAAGTAGAATTTACGTTTGATAGAATTTAATGTCGCTTAAATATTTGGCGTGAAAAAAATACTGTTTTTCAATGATGTGTCGAGAAAGTGTCAGGTGAATAAATTAATAGAATTCGCCATCACCTTTAACGACTAGATCTGCCATTAAGTAGAATTTGCGTTTAATAGAATTTATTGTCGCCTAAATTTTTGCAATGGAAAAAATATTGTTTTTCTATGACGTGTCGAGAAAGTGACATGTGAATAAATTAATAGAATTCGGCGTCACCTTTAACGACTAGACACGTCATTAAGTAGAATTTGCGTTTGATAGAATTTAATGTCGCCTAAATTTTTGCAATGGAAAAAATATTGTTTTTCTATGACGTGTCGAGAAAGTGACATGTGAATAAATCAATAGAATTCGGCGTCACCTTTAACGACTAGATCTGTCATTAAGTAGAATTTGCGTTTGATAGAATTTAACGTCGCCTAAATTTTTGCAATGGAAAAAATATTGTTTTTCTATGACGTGTCGACAAAGTGACATGTGAATAAATTAATAGAATTCGGCGTCACCTTTAACGACTAGACATGTCATTAAGTAGAATTTGCGTTTGATAGAATTTAATGTCGCCTAAATTTCTGCAGTTGTTTTTCTATGACGTGTCGAGAAAGTGACATGTGAATAAATCAATAGAATTCGGCGTCACCTTTAACGACTAGACACGTCATTAAGTAGAATTTGCGTTTGATAGAATTTAATGTCGCTTAAATTTTTGCAGTGGAAAAAATATTGCTTTTCAATGACTTGTCGAGAAAGTGACAGGTGAATAAATTAATAGAATTAGCATTAAGTAGACCACGAACTCGGCGATTAATTCGCGGTGGAATTAACAAATGCAAACGAATTCCTCCCGATCGAAACCGGCCTTTTCGCAACCGCCAAGAAAAACGCGGGAATTAACCGCGACCTCGCGCGTTTTCTGCGAACCGCCGCCAACTTCGTATTTCCCCGTTCTTTTTTTTTTGTTTTTGTTTTTGTTGCGTTTTGTTTTTAATCGCAGCGTGCCGTGCGTCCACCTTTCGAAGACGATCGGAGTTGTAGGTCGAGAGAAAGGTGGACGGTCGGACGGATGCGTGCATACATAATTCAACGCCCACTTCGATTCTGTTTCTTGCAAAACAGTTAAACGAACGCGAACGTTCCAAATATTATCAGTTCGTTCGTGTTGAAACAGGGACGGACTCGGTTCGAAGCAGAAGGGGGCGGTTTTGTTCATGGTTCGGCTCATGTAAACTACTTTATCTTGTAAATCCGACTAATTACGCTAAAGTATTGTTACTTAACAACCGCAGAACAAACACAGCCAATCTCCGAATTATATTTTTTTTACAGTTGGTAATCCTTTAAATAAACAATTGCCGTCTCGTTATCAGTCATAGTTTGCGTGTTTTCAAAACGCCAGCTCGCTAATAATCGTCGTCCTTGATGGTTAAACACCTGTAACAACCGTCAGCGATTTAGGAAATGAAAAAATAATAACGGCGAGTCAGAGGCGGCGGTCGAGGGGGAGGGGGGCGAGCGACATTCTTTCGGGTAATTTTCCGCGACCCACTCGAGCCGTGACACTTTCAATTGTCATCGGCGTGAGGTTGGCCGGTCAAGGGCGAGCAGAATCCGAAGAAAAAAAAAGTTGCGTAAACGAGGCCTGCGATTCGACCTCCTCCAGGGAGCAAGACCGGTCGGTCGACGAAAATTCGGCGCACCTCCTCCTCATCCTCCTCAAGGACGAAGTAATTGATTCTTGAATCTCAAAATCGCAGAGATGGAACCGAGTTCGAGTTGAACCAAAAATGTAGCACAATGCGACCATCAAAATTCAGCAAAAACCATTTAATTAAATTCGAATCAAGTGACCTTGAAGTTGAAGGCCCAATCCATTTAAACTTGGTAACCCCAAATGTCACCTAACTTAAATTTAAGCTTATCTTTAACGTTTGGAGCAAGTGGTCTTTAGTGGCCCTACTCGGACTTGTATCATGAGTGATACACACTTCAAAACTCTCTTCGATTCAACAAGCTGAAAAATCTGAGAGTTGAAGTGTCATAGAGACTTCCGTATCATCATCTCTTCCTATATCACACTTCTGCACCGTCAATACTTCCTGTATCACATGTGATACATTGCTAAAAAACTCTCACAACACTCTAGAAGGGAACACGGCAACAAAATCTGAGCGTTGAAATCTCTGAGGGACTTCTGCACTCGTTAATACTTTTCTGTATCACGTGTGATACATTGCCAAAAACCTCTGACAACACTCTAGAAGGGCACAAGGCAATAATCTGAGCGTTGAAATCTCTTAGGGACTTCTGCACTCGCCATTACCTCTTGTATCGTATGTGATACATTACCAAAAACCTCTGACAACGCTCTAGAAGGGCAACAAGGTAAAAAAATCTGACCGTTGAAATCTCTTAGAGACATCGGCACTGGTCAATACTTCTTGTACCATATGTGACACATTGCCAAAAACCTTTTACAACACTCTAGAAGAGCAACAAGATAAAAAATCTGATCGTTGAAAATTCTTAGGGTTTTCTGCACTCGTCAACACCTTTTGTATCACGTGTGATACATTGCCAAAAAAATCTCTCACAACACACTAGAAGGTAAGAAAATCTGGCGTTGAAATCTCTTAGGGACACCTGCACTCGTCAATACTTCTTGTATCACTTGTGATATACACCAAAAACCTTCTACAACTCTTCAGAAGGGCAACAAGGTAAAAAATCTGAGCATTGAAATCTCTTAGGGACTTCTATACTCGTCAATGCCTATTGTATCACGTATGATACATTGCTACAAACCTCTGACAACACTCTAGAAGGGCAACAAGTTAAAAAAATTGGAGCGTTGAAATCTCTTAGGGACTTCTGCACTCGTCAATATTTTTTGTATCACGTGTGATACATTGACAAAAACCACTAACAACACTCTAGAAGGGCAACAAGGTAAAAAAATCAGTGCGTCGAAATATTATAGGGACTTCTGCATCACCAACTCTTGCTGTATCACAGTTCAGTATCATCAATTCTTTTGTATCACATGTGACACAATGCTCCTAACCTTTTACCATATTCAAGATGGGCAGAAACGAAATGCAATGTACTTATTTGCCCCACTAGAAAGATTTTGAGGTTGGAAAGACGCACAATCGTCTTGAATCATATGTGACTCATGAAACTCGACGTAATATGCGGTTGTAATACTCGAAGGCACAGCAGAAATAGTCGACGGAATTCAATAAAACTAACTTTTCAGCTTAGTACTTGATTACATTCAATTCAACTTCATGTATCACATGCGGTACATCTCTTAAATATGTTTGATTCTATATATTAAATGCCAAAATGTCGTTAGAAACTCATAAAAGTAGTTTCTAGTTTAATTAAACCGCCGATTTATGTGTATCCGTCCGGTTCGGGAATGTATCATTAATGATACATCCTCGGAAATCGTCTTAAATTCACCAACGTGACACGTCATAGGAAGCTTTCATATGTCACCGAAAGCGTTCTTGGAGCTTCCATTACATCAGTACCTCATTCAAACGTTTTGTATCATGCGTGATACAATACCGAAAGTAGATGGCGACGCTCAAATAGGGCAGAAATCGAAAGCGACGCGACGAAAACAACGTCGGCACTAATATTTTGAATGTGAAAATAAACGGGTGACAGTTTTGAATTATATGTGACTCACAAGTGCCACATCATTCGATTTTTTTTGCTAGTTCCGAAAATTATGGCAAGAAATTTTCTCGTGCTCGATTTATGCGTTGGCCCAATTTACACGTGTATCACGGATGATGCCAAATTTAAACGATGTGCATCATCCATGATTCAAGCGTCCTTTTAAGACTTTTGCATTTCAGGTCTTAAAACACTCGATGTGAGACGACCGCATTACTTGGTATCGTAGCAGATACAATTGAGAATAGAAGTATAAATAAGTTTCCGCTTTAATATACAGATATATTCGATTCAATGCCTTGTATCATATGTGATAGATCGTCAAAAAGGCTCGTATTTGTCTATTGTAAGTCAAAATTATTGCTAGAACATTTGCAAGAGCCCTGATTTGACCGATTTTACAATTAAATGTAATGTATCACATGTGATACATTGCCGCTATTCGTAGAAAACCAAGAAAAATTCAATTTGCAACTCTTTGAAATTGCGTTGGCTTACGTTTTAATTTTTTAAACCATGTGCATCTTCCATGACTCACATTTTATGACGTCATAAATCGTACAACTCACTTGAAAAAGACGGAAAGCGGTTTTGTGTATCGCATGTGATACACAAGTTAAGAAGTTTATGAGGTTTATGATTAAGGTAAACTCGAATCACTTCTTCGCTTGAATTGTGAACATTGTGCATCACCTATGGCTCACGGTCGATAGTTTCGAAAAACGGCTCTATACATTTTAAATAAAACAGAGAGAATGATTGTGAACATTGTGTATCAGCTGTGACTCATGGCTGATGACGTCGGAACTCGTCCCCGTACATTTCAGTTAAAATGGGATAGAATTGACGAGTGTTATCTGAACAGACGTTGTGGTAAGTAATCGTGTATCATGTGTGATACATATGAATGGAGATGCAGATATGCTTAGGGGTTATGTATTCGGTAAGTCGAAATTACTTCTCCATTCTTGAATTTGAGGCCACTTAAATTTTCTTGAGCGATGTGTATCACCTGTGATTCAACGTTGATGGCTTCGAGAAAGTCAGTTAAAACAAAGGTTAGGCGATTGTTGTGTGTTGGAAATGTGAAGTTCGGGAGTGTAAATGAAAATGCCTGGTATTTCCTTAGCTGAAACTGAGTTCTTACAAAACAACCGTTGCATCACATGTGATACAATTTGGAAATTGAAATTCACAATAAAAAAGTAGGTCAATGAAATTAATTGTTCTGTTGTGAAGTTACAGTGGGTGATACAACCGGGGCCTTACAAAACAACCGTTGTATCACATATGATACAATTTCGAAATTGTGAAATTCACAACAAAAATAGTACGTCAATGGAATTAATTGTTCGATTGTGAAGTTGTAAGTGGATAATTTTGAAATTCGGCTTGAGCCGTATGTGATACACTACCCGCGTAGATTTGCGCCGTTTCAGATTTCGCTGTCGCTGCGGCGTTGGATTGCATCAAAGCGCCTTGCATCGCTTACATCCGAACTTTTTTTTTCGTGCCATAAAAAAGTAAACAATCGCGAGTCAGCCTCACCTTGGCTTTATCTCCGCGCGCGTTCGCTAATTTCGCCTTTTACGACAGTCCATAAAAGATAGCGGGGCGCTTAGTACCTGCGTCCTCGACGACGGCTCGCGCGTCTCTCTACACTCACCAAGCGACGCTGGAAAAACTGTGGCATGTTCTGTAACGCGCGCGAACCAACGCAGAAGTGAAAGTGTCCGGTCCAAAGCGGTTGTTCAGTTCTTTCGTGGTGTGCGAGTTATGTTGGATTCTAATAATAGGGGTGAGTGGTGCAGTTCAATTAATTCCGCAGCTGTGCGTGAGCGCGGTAATTGCCGTCGATTAGTCGCTAACTGATTTATTTACCCAATCAATTCCAGCCTCCGAATCATCAATTTGCACGAACACGTTACAAAAACGTAAATGAATCACATATGATACAGAATCGTTTAATAACACAACCGACCTAATCCACACCGCCAAATTTACGAGGCCGCATTTACTTCCGAAAACCAAAGAAAAAGCTCGCCTTTAACACCTACCGATACACCACAGATACGACAGAAAAGTATCACGGGCGATACAACAAAAAAAATTAACATATCAACAAATTCACAACGCCGAATTTACTCAAGAAAACCGACGAAAACGCGCACTTTAAACTTTCGAGTCGTACGAACATAATAAAAATGTATCACGGGTGCTACATCAATAAAAATTAACTTACAATGCTAATTCATACATACCGTAGAATTCACAACGCCCCATTTAGAAAACCGATTAAAAAAACGCGCGCTTTAAATCTACGTATCACAAAATAAAAATGTATCACGGATGATACAATGAAAAAAATTAATGAACAATTGCGAAGCTAATCCTTATCATCAAATTTACTCTTGAAAACCGATGAAAACGCGCGCTTTAAACCCATGCGTCGACTGACACAATAAAAATGTATCACGGGTGATACAACAACAAAAAATTAACCAGCAATGCTTGGTTTAATATCGATCAAATACCATGAAGTTCAAACCGATAAAACGCGCGCTTTAAACCTAGTATCGCACTGAAATAATAAAAATGTATCATGGGTGCTACAACAATTAAAATTAACTTACAGTGTTAATCTATACATACCGTCGAATTCACAACGCCGCATTTACTTCAGAAAACCGATAAAAAAACGCGCGGTTTAAACCTACGTATCACAAAATAAAAATGTATCACGGGTGATACAAAAAATTAACGAACAATAGCGAACGCGAAGTTAAGCAACTAGTTCACAACGCTGCATTTTCTCTCGAAAATCGATGAAAAATGCGCGCTTTAAACGTACGTGTCGACTAACGCAATAAAAATGTATCACGGGTGATACAACAACAAAAAGTTAAGTAGCAATGAGTGGTTTAATAGCGATCGATACCACCAAGTTCAAACCGATAAAACGCGCGCTTTGAACCTAGTATCGTACTGAAATAATAAAAATGTATCATGGGCGCTACAACAGTAAAAATTAACTTACAATGTTAGTTCACACATAGCGTCGAATTTACAACGCCGCGTTTACTCCAGAAAACCGATAAAAAATGCGCGCTTCAAACCTACGTAGAACAAAATTAAAATGTATCACGGGTGATACAACAAAAAAAATTAACATATCAACAAATTCACAACGCCGAATTTACTCAAGAAAACCGACGAAAACGCGCACTTTAAACTTACGAGTCGTACGAACATAATAAAAATGTATCACGGGTGCTACATCAATAAAAATTAACTTACAATGCTAATTCATACATACCGTAGAATTCACAACGCCCCATTTAGAAAACCGATTAAAAAAACGCGCGCTTTAAATCTACGTATCACAAAATAAAAATGTATCACGGATGATACAATGAAAAAAATTAATGAACAATTGCGAAGCTAATCCTTATCATCAAATTTACTCTTGAAAACCGATGAAAACGCGCGCTTTAAACCCATGCGTCGACTGACACAATAAAAATGTATCACGGGTGATACAACAACAAAAAATTAACCAGCAATGCTTGGTTTAATATCGATCAAATACCATGAAGTTCAAACCGATAAAACGCGCGCTTTAAACCTAGTATCGCACTGAAATAATAAAAATGTATCATGGGTGCTACAACAATTAAAATTAACTTACAGTGTTAATCTATACATACCGTCGAATTCACAACGCCGCATTTACTCCAGAAAACCGATAAAAAAACGCGCGGTTTAAACCTACGTATCACAAAATAAAAATGTATCACGGGTGATACAAAAAATTAACGAACAATAGCGAACGCGAAGTTAAGCAACTAGTTCACAACGCTGCATTTTCTCTCGAAAATCGATGAAAAATGCGCGCTTTAAACGTACGTGTCGACTAACGCAATAAAAATGTATCACGGGTGATACAACAACAAAAAGTTAAGTAGCAATGAGTGGTTTAATAGCGATCGATACCACCAAGTTCAAACCGATAAAACGCGCGCTTTGAACCTAGTATCGTACTGAAATAATAAAAATGTATCATGGGCGCTACAACAGTAAAAATTAACTTACAATGTTAGTTCACACATAGCGTCGAATTTACAACGCCGCGTTTACTCCAGAAAACCGATAAAAAATGCGCGCTTCAAACCTACGTAGAACAAAATTAAAATGTATCACGGGTGATACAACAAAAAAATTAACGATTAGCGAACGCGAAGCTATTCCTTACCGTAAAATTCACAACGCTTCATTTACTCTCGAAAACCAATGAAAAACGCGAGCTTTTAACGTACGTGCCGACTGACGCAATAAAAATGTATCACGGATGATACAACAACAAGGAATTAAGTAGCAAGTGGTTTAAGAGCGATCCAAACAACCAAGTTCAAACCGGTAAAACGGTCGCTTTACACCTAGTATTGCACTGATAATAATAAAAATGTATCATGGGTGATACAACAAAAAATAAACTAACAATAAGTAGCTCAATAGCGACGACGCCTTTGAGGCTAATCTAAGCGCCTAATGTCGGTAGTAGTCTTAGGAAAGGAACAAATGCAAATATACTGCGTGTATCATATATGACTCATGACTGTCTATAATTAAAATAACAAAATAATTGACAATCCAACAATGAGTGAAGTGCAAGAACACATTCTTAAATAACTTGTATCTTTAAATTATTTATCTTGTATCATATAAGCCTCACGTTGCATTAAATGGCTCATTAAGAAGAAAAAAAGCTACTGAGTATCATTTTGATTTAAAGTACGACCTCTCTTCACGCACCTTGTGAGCTCAGAATAAAATTTGCCTGTTACATCCATGTGTATCACGGGTGATACAACAATGAAAATGAACCAGTCGACGCGTTTGAAGTCAATCCAAGGAGCCGGTAACGGCCGCAGACCCGAATGAAGGAGATGAATGCAAATATACTGCGTGAATCGTATGTGACTCATCTGCTTTATGTCCTAAAATTAAAAAGAAAAATGAAGCAAATTAATAAAAAGCGAAAATACAATCTTTCGGATAATTGACTTAGGTTCTCATATTTCAAATTATCTTTCATATATCCATAAATGCTTCATGTTTTAATCCCTAGCGAAAACTGTTTCAGAACAAAAAAAAAACTAGTCATTCATGATCCATGAAATTCTACATATACTTGATAATACATATGCTGAGACGATCGAGAGAAAACGCCAATAGTTTTCAACTTACAATTACTATATGATTATAATCGATTCAGTATTGTGCATCACATATGATACATCGCTAAAAAAAGACTCAGTTTTGTCTATTATAAGCTAAAATCGCTGCTTTACTTGCAAAGCAACATGTTCGGCCTTGATTTCGGCGATTTTCCAACGAAACAAAATGTATCACATGCGATACATTATCCTAAAACGTTCGTTATTCACAGAAAAAAAAACATTTACAGAGGAGGCCGAATTAAATCATGATTATCATCCGTCACTCACAGATTAAGACATCAAATGTCTTACGATTTATTAACTAAAAAACAAATGAACATGTTTTTGCCCTAATGCGCCACCTGACCTTCACGATTTACATGTAAGAAACAATACGGCTTTCTGTATCACGGGTAATACAGTAAACAGTAGAAGATGAACTAAACATCGCTGGAATCACTGAAATGAACCTTATTAATCGTGATCAGACGAAAACTAGTAAATATTACGCAGGTCCAAATATATAGTGTGTATCATATATGATGCACATTACAAATCTTCCAAATGTCTCTTCTTAAGGAAGAGAAACAAATGAATCTGATTTCTGCCTTAAGTTTTTATGTTTTGCACTGATCTTCGAAGCATCATGGGATGTGAGAACTTATGATTTATGATATGTATCGTGAGTGATACAACAACAAACACGATCATCTAATAGTACTCTTACGTTGCACTAACTTACGAAAATCAATTAAATGTGTCTGTTACACACTTATGTATCCCAGGTGATACAACCATAAAAATGAACTAAATAATTTCGTTTTAATACCACTGAGACATGTACTGATGAATTGAATCTGGCAATAAGTAGAAAATCCAGCTTGTGACACATATGACTCATATTTATCCATTCTCTGAGAGAGCGAAATAAGCGGATGAAAAACAAAAAGATGTCATTCATTAGATGTCCGAACTCCCGTACTTGATTTTTGATAACATTTTTTTTGTCATTTTTCGTGTATCGTAGATGCTTCATGTTGCAGTACTCAACAAATTATAAAACTAAAGCGATCTGAATCAAACATGATTTCTTGAGTTTGACCTTGTTTCTCTGAAGCCGTGTTATAATTGCGAGTGTCTTGATGATTTTCATCTACATGATTAAAACCCAAACAAAAGTTGCGTGTATCACATGTGACTCACGGTTGATCAAAATCCTGAAATCGAGAAGTACATGAAGGTAATAGGTGCGCGCACGTCACTCAGTGGACGGTTGAAAGTCCCCATAATTTTTTTTTATTATTTGTTTACATGTATCATATATGCTTCACGCTATAGTATTTGGCTTATGAAGTAAGAAAAACAAGCGAATTTGCTTTGACTTTTAATCAACCTCATCGACTATTAGGAATTTGTTAAATTTGCTTTCGATTAAACGAGCGCGAATATGGCAAAACAAATGAAATCCGCGTTCTTTCGAGATCGAACCGCTTTGGGCAATTTCGCTTAACCTTGTCCTTCGTCGCACGCGGCCCGCTGCGTTTCGCTTCCTCATTGCTGACCGTAAAGTCGATAATTACCCAATTGCACTGACGTAAACGCAAGTAATGAGAGCTCCGCGATGCACACGGGGGCATCTCGGACGAAACAATTGCATAAAAACGGCCGAGCATTCATAAAATCAGTGCATCGTATTTGATACACGCGAAAAACAGGCCCGCGTCAAACGTTTCTTGCCTCAAGCAGCAGCGAGAAATAATTTCGTGTTCCGAGTTTTGCAACCCTTAATCCGACTTATAAAATGTATCACATGTGATACACGCGGCTTAAAATGTCTGCGCCAGTCAAATTTTTGTATTGTAAGTATGTATTATATTGAGTAAGTTCGAGGCAGATTGAAGAAATATTTTTTTCTACTTTCATAACCTGAAAGAAGTCGGCATGTATCATATGTGATTCAAGTCATCCTCAGGTCATGCAGACCTACCCTTCTCGCTGAGTGCTTACTAATTTTGTGTGGAATGAAAATAATAATTACGTATAATTTTACTTACAACCGGCGCTCGAATAAACTCGGCGTGTATCGTATGTGACTCATGATGCTTTTTTTTTAACGTGAACCTCAAAATTTAACCTCTCGAAGCGATGACTTCGCGCTGCTCTGATTATATGAAACCTTAACAGGCGTCACGAAATACGTAATGCAATGTATCATATATGATACAAATGTTCTACCGTGATGCATGTTGCTTTCACTCGTTTACGTATTTTGCTTGAAACTATAAAAGTCCCGTCTTTTACGATCGTCAACCGAATAAAATCGGCGTGTATCACACGTGACTCATGATGTATTCTTAACCCGAGCTTCAAACATTTGGCCTTTTAAAAAGTATCGAAGTTCGAGTAATTTCGCGTTTCGAATTTATGGGCCCTTAAGTAGTGCAACAAAATAAAAACGCAATGTATCACTAGTGATACATGGGGAAAACTATCTGTGGCAGGCAAACTTCAAATGTCATTTGTGTAAAAACCTTTGAAACTGAATAACGTCGAAAACGTTTGGGCCTTAGATTGAAAAATAATCAACTACGTTACTAGCTTGATTACAGTCGCCGTGTATCGTATGTGATTCAAGCTGCTTTAGGTATATGATTACAGCCTTATGGATCACTAATTTTGCATAAAACGAAAGATATATTTTTTTTTAATAAACGCTTGATCAAATCGGTATGTATCATATGTGATTCAAGCTTACGCTTACTATTTCGAGTGAAGCGAAAGAAATTACATAATTATTTATCATTATAAAATTTGTAAAAGTTAATTTCACATTTTTAGAATGCTTTAATACTTTGAAGCGTTTCTGACGTGTATCGCGCTTGATACAAGTACAAGTCGAAAGTAGATCGGACATGTATAATATATGACTCGAGTCGCAAAATACGAAGAACCCATCAATAATTCTATAAAACAGACAAACGTGGACTACAAAACTCAGAAAAATACAATGTATCACATGTGATACAAATCAAAAATAGATCAGACGCGTGTTATATTTGACTAGGGCCGCAAATTCGAAGAATCTACGAGTAATTCTATAAAGTAGGCAAACGTCAACTTTGAAGCTTAGGGAATAACGATGCATCGCATGTGATACATGAGTCAACCTGAAAGTTACGGGCACCTTTCAAACGTCGTTTGAGTAAATGCTCGAAGACGTCCGGGAAGTGAGAGTTTGATGGAATCTGGCGTGCATTACATTTGATACAAATCTTTAAAATGCGGCGGGCATGTATTATATATGACTCAAGCTGCAATAAACCAATAAAATACTAACGTAAAAAGGAAATAACAACCACCTTTCGAAAAACTTGTTTCCATGACCTACTTGACGTTTTCTTTTAATATTTTGCATCCCATGCAGAGACAAACCCAAAACAAACAAACGTAGACAATGAAACTCAAAAAATAACAATGTATCACATGTGATACAATTCGAATATAGATCAGATGCGTTTCATACTTGACTGCAGCCGCAAATTCGAAGAATCCAACAATAATTCTATGTATAAAGTAGACAAACGTCGACTTTGAATCTCAAAAAATAACGAAATATCACATGTGATACATGAGTTAAACTGCAAATTGAAGGCACATTTTAAATGTCTTTAGAGTATATGGTCGAAGACGTCCGAGAATTGAGAGTTTGACGGAGTTCTATCATGTAATGATAAATTAAAAATAAAATAAATAATAATAAAATAAATAAAATAAAAAACACAGTCAAAGCATCACGTGTGATACACGAGTTTATTACAAGCACATTTCAAATGTTCTTTAATCAACGGTTGAGAACGCTCGAGATCCTGGGACTTTGATAGGATTCCTGCGTGTATCGCGTCTGATACAAGTCCTAAGTAGACCAGACGTGTATCATATCTGACTCGGATCGCGAGCTCAATAGATTTATCCAGAAATTTTAAAAATGGGCAAACTTGGACTTTGAAACTAAAAAAAATAACGATGTATCACATGTGATACATGAGTTAAACTGCAAAGTAAAGGCACGCTTTAAATATCCTTTGAGTAAATGCTCGAAAACGTCTGAGAACTGAGAGTTTGACGGAATTCTGTCATGTATTGATAAATTGAAAAGCACAGTCAATGTATCACCTGTGATACACGAGTTTATTACAAGCACATTGCAAATGTTCTTTAATCAATGGTTGAAAACGCTCGAGATTCTGGGACTTTGATAGGATTACTGCGTGTAGCGCGTCTGATACAAGTACTTAGTAGACCAGACGTGTATCATATTTGACTCGGATCGCGAGCTCGATAAATTTATACAGAAATTCTAAAAATGGGCAAACTTGGACTTTGAAACTCAAAAAAATAACGATGTATCACACGTGATACATGAGTTAAACTGCAAAGTAAAGGCACGCTTTAAATGTCCTTTGAGTAAATGCTCGAAAACGTCTGAGAACTGAGAGTTTGACGGAATTCTGTCATGTATTGATAAATTGAAAAGCACAGTCAATGTATCAAGTGTGATACACGAGTTTATTACAAGCACATTTCAAATGTTCTTTAATCAATGGTTGAAAACGCTCCAGATTCTGGGACTTTGATAGGATTCCTGCGTGAATCGCGTCTGATACAAGTCCTAAGTAGACCAGACGTGTATCATATTTGACTCGGATCGCGAGCTCAATAAATTTATCCAGAAATTCTAAAAATGGGCAAACGTGGACTTTGAAACTCCAAAAAGATAACGATGTATCACACGTGATACATGAGTTAAACTGCAAAGTAAAGGTACGCTTTAAATGTCCTTTGAGTAAATGCTCGAAAACGTCTGAGAACTGAGAGTTTGACGGAATTCTGTCATGTATTGATAAATTAAAAAGCACAGTCAATGTATCACGTGTGATACACGAGTTTATTACAAGCACATTTCAAATGTTCTTTAATCAATGGTTGAAAACGCTCGAGATTCTGGGACTTTGATGGGATTCCTGCGTGTATCGCGTCTGATACAAGTCCTAAGTAGACCAGACGTGTATCATATTTGACTCGGATCACGAGCTCGATAAATTTATCCAGAAATTCTAAAAATGGGCAAACGTGGACTTTGAAACTCAAAGAAATAACGATGTATCACATGTGATACATGAGTTAAACTGCAAAGTAAAGGCACGCTTTAAATGTCCTATGAGTAAATGCTCGAAAACACATTTCAAATGTTCTTTAATCAATGGTTGAAAACGCTCGAGATTCTGGGATAGGATTCCTGCGTGAATCGCATCTGATACAAGTCCTAAGTAGACCAGACGTGTATCATATTTGACTCGGACCCCAAGCTCGACGAATCCACCAGAAATTCTATAAAATGAGCAGACGTGGACTTTGAAACTCAAAAAAATAACGATGTATCACACGTGATACATGAAATAAACTGCAAATTAAAGACACGTTTTAAATGTCGTTTGAGTAAATGGTCGAAGACGTCCGGGAACCGAGAGTTTGGTGGTATCAGTGTGTATCATATTTGATACAAATGTTTAAAATGCGTCGGACATGTATTTTATGTGATTCAAGCTGCAATAAACCAATAAAATACTAACGTACAAAGGAAGTAACAACCGCAATGTATTTCACCTTTCAAGAAAACTTGTTTCCATGACCTACTTGACGTTTTTTTTTTTTTTAAATAAATATTTGCACCCCACCTAGAGACTTCATTCTAGGAGCTAGAAAAAATTTTTAAACATAAAAGTGGTAGGGCCTTTTACGTATTATTGTTTAGACGTATTAAAAATAACAAATGCGCATCGTAATGTTAATTTTTTTAAATGGAACATCCTGTATATTGTTCGCCAAAATGAAAGAACATTGTCCCTGACTTTAAAACTGTGCAAAATATTGATTTTATACATTTTAGCGAACAATATACAGAGTGCTCCGTTAAAAAAGAAATCGTGTTTTTATGTCCATTTTGCGATGCGCATTTGTTATTTCTGATAACCATAAAAGATAACACGTAAAGAACACTAATACTTTTGCGTTTTCCTCTAGCTCCTAAAGTGAGACCTCTATAGAGGATGCAAAATATTGAACAAAAAATAAACTACGTTTCGGAGGGTGCCACCCTAGTTGGGTGCCACGCGTAAAAAGGGTCGTTTTTCTTTTGTTCCGCAGATTCACATTCAGATGCAGTTTCGAACGACCATGCAAAGCAGCACAGGCAAGTCATACACATCGAGGGTGACGATGATCCTATGGTGAGTGTGTCGCCGGCCTTAAAGTACGGAAATCGCATTTTTCGATCGTTTCAGGAGATTTTCGCTTTCAAAAAGTGCACCGTTAGGACCTCGGTGGTGTGGATGACGTACTTCCTCACCCTCGGTTTACTGAGGCTGTTCTTTCATTGGTTCCCCCACTTGATGCTGTTGTCGACGCATTACAGATGCGTCCTGAAGGAAGCAGAGAAGGTCCTGGTTGTGGTGAGTCGGAGTTTGTGTTTGCGTTAAAATGCAACATGCAACGTCACGTTATTAACTCGTCGTGTTAATTACCTGAGCACGAGTCAGACAAGTGCAGCAATAATTAGAAGTCAACGCGCAGTTTTTTTTTATCGCTGCGAATTCAAAAAATGTATTATTTTTTTTAATGGTTATCTCAACATGCACTTGTGTGTTCTAATTAAAACGCCACTCATCAATTATTTCGCTTGTTTCGGAACGGGTTCAAACCGGAAATGCGCGCACCTTGGTTTCACGGTACACGTCTGAATTTGTTTTGATTCCGTCTTATCGCGATCTTAAATCCAGTTTCGAAAGTCCTCAAGTGGGTCAATCGCAAGATTGATTGTCGACAATCGACAATCGTCGCCTTCAATCGCGGACTCACCTTGACTTGAACTTTTTTCTAATCAACGACGACGCGCGGAAAAATACATCGGCAATTAAGGGCCGCGCACACTTAAGCGACGCGCCTGTTTCAGGATAAGTACAAGCAGAAGTACACGACCTACTTCGTCGAAGACGTGAAGGTCGTCTCCAGCCAAGGATGGTATGCGACAGCGAACCAACGCGCTCGTGAACATTTTCAATCATATTTTGTTTCCTTTTTAGTCAAGATGCCCAAGATCCCAATGTGGCGGGCGGTAAACTTACGATCAGCTTTAACCTTCAAAAAGGACGGAAGAAAGGTGAGTGTCTCACAAAATTTATTCAAGTCAATTCACTTCGAGGCTAAACGAAAGCCCCTTCATTATTTAACCTTGATGACTCATTATAAACTAAAGCACTTGAAGGTCAAATTTGCAAAGCCAAATGGTGTGAGGGAGAATCACCTTCTATGTCAACCTCGATTCTCCTTGACTCATAATGACTCAGATTTTATTTGAAAACACCTTGAGCGCTTTGAAGGTCAAAGTCCTGAAATCAAATACTTGCTGGAACTTTATAAACTTGAGAGATTTCAATTTTACAAGTTTTCAGTGAACACGGCCCTACTACTTAACCTCAATTAGTAGAGTTCGAGGAAGGTGAAGGTGCAACATCAATGCGAAATGAAAAGCCTAATTCACCTTGAATTCTGACAGAGTTTCCTCAAGCTTGAGGTGCATTAAGAGCAGCTCACCTTCACCTTCTCTTAAAGTATTAATTTATTTGAATATGAAAATAAAGTGAAGGTCAACCTTCCCCATTATACATTCCTTAAATTCCGAAACGATTTCTTCAAGTTCGAGTGGCGGATGCTTACTTGATGACCTTGAGATTTTCGTTTACTTGAAGGTCAATGTGCGAGATGACTACGAAAGAGAAATGACGAAGCACCTTTACTATTTCGCCTTGAATTCTGAGACAGTTTCCTCAAGTTTGAGCGGCACCTCAACGCCCTTAAAGTATTAATTTACTTTAATACGAAAATAAAATGAAGGTCCACGTTCACCGTTATACCTTAAATTCCAATACGATTTCCTCAAAATCGAGTGGCGGATGCTTACTTGATGACCTTGAGATTTTCCTTTACTTGATTTGCTTGAAGGTTAGCCTGCGATATTAGTACGAGAATGAAATGAAGAAGCACCTTCACTCTTTGACCTTCTTTTCCTTTTAAACTCCGATACGGTTTCCTCAAGTACGAGTGTCGGTTGCTTACTTAATGACCTTGAAACTTTCCTCCATTTGAAGGTCATTGGGCGAGATTACTAGTAAAATTACCTTCACCTTCACTATTTCACCTTGAATTTTGAGATAGTTTCCTCAAGTTTGAGTGGCACTTCAACGCCCTTAAAGTATTAATTTACTTGAATACGAAAATAAAATGAAGGTCCACCTTCACCATTATGCATACCTTAAATTCCGATACGATTTCCCCAAGTTCAAGTGACAAATGCTTACTTAATGACCTTGAGACTTTCCTCTACTTGAAGGTCATTGTGCGAGATTACTACGAAAATGAAATGACGAAGCACCTTCACTATTTCACCTTGAATTTTCAGATAGTTTCGTCAAGTTTGAGTGGCACCTCAACGCCTTTAAAGTATTAATTTACTTGAATACGAAAATAAAATGAAGGTCCACCTTCGCCATTATACCTTAAACTCCGATACGATTTCTTCAAGTACGAGTGACGATTGCTTACTTGATGACCTTGAGATTTTTGTTTACTTGAAGGTCAATGTGCGAGATTACTACGAAAATGAAATGACGAAGCACCTTCACTATTTCACCTTGGATTTTGAGACAGTTTCCTCGAGTTTGAGTGGTACCTTAACACCGTTAAAGTATTAATTTACTTGAATACGAAAATAAAATGAAGGTCCACCTTCACCATTATACCTTAAACTCCGATACGGTTTCCTCAAGTACGAGTCTCGGTTGCTTACTTAATGACCTTGAAACTTTCCTCCACTTGAAGGTCATTGGGCGAGATTACTAGTAAAATGAAATGACGAAGCACCTTCACTATTTCGCCTTGAATTTTGAGAGAATTTCCTCAAGTTTGAGTGGCACCTCAACGCCCTTAAAGTATTAATTTACTTGAATACGAAAATAAAATGAAGGTCCACCTTCACCATTATACATACATTAAATTCCGATACGATTTCCCCAAGTTCAAGTGACAAATGCTTACTTAATGACGTTGAGACTTTCCTCGACTTGAAGGTCATTGTTCGAGATTAGTACGAAAATGAAATGACGAAGCACCTTCACTATTTCACCTTGAATTTTCAGACAGTTTCGTCAAGTTTGAGTGGCACCTCAACGCCTTTAAAGTATTAATTTACTTGAATACGAAATTAATTGAAGGTTCACCTTCGCCATTATACCTTAAACTCCGATACGATTTCCTCAAGTACGAGTGACGGATGCTTACTTAATGACCTTGAGATTTTCCTTTACTTGATTTGCTTGAAGGTTAGCGTGCGATATTAGTACGAGAATGAAATGAAGAAGCACCTTCACTCTTTGACCTTCTTTTCCGACACAATTTCCTTAAATTGGAGTAGTGGGCACCTTAACAGCTGTCAATTACTTGAGAATGAAATGAAGGAGCACCTTCACTATTTGACTTTGTTTTCCGATACAATTTCCTTAAGTTAGAGTAGTGGGTACTTATCATCGCACATTAACAGCTGTCAATTACTTGAAGGTCAATGAGCGAGATTATCAGGAAAACGAAATGAAGGTCAATGTGTGGGATTGCCACGAAAATGAAAGAAGATATACCTTCAATCCTTCAACTTCAGTTATGACCCAATGACCTTGAGGTTTCCTTTACTTGAAGGATAATGTGCGAGATTACTACGAAAATGAAATGACGAAGCACCTTCACTTTTGCACCTAGAATTCTATTATAATTTTGGATTTTTCAAGAGTTCAGGAGGCCTTAAGATCCTCCTTTACTTGAAGTCCCGAAAACCTACAGTACTTCAGCTTCAATTCAGACTTTTTCCTCAACTTTGAGTGGTGGCCTTGAAGTTCTCGTTCATTTGAAGGTCTCTTCGTGCGAGATTACTACAAAAATCAATTAATAAACATCTCCACTATTTCACCTTGAAGGTCATAATTAATTATTTCAGTTTGAGACCGTTGGACTTCAACATCTTTAAAGTCAAATTCTGAACGTTGAATGTCAGAGTGATTACTGCATCTTAGTGACCTTGAGGTCCTCACTGTTATAAAGTTTAGCAAACTTCTGAAGAAATTCGTCTGAAGGTTAAATTGCAGGAGCAGAAGATAGATGTGTCACCAAATTCCAGATAACTTAAGTAAGGCTTCCATGGACATTGTCACCGTAAGGAAGACCGAATGAAGGTCATTAAGGTCCAGGAAATTCTTGATTTGACTCAAGTTGTAAAGTGCCTATTGGAGACGTTGATGACCCAGATTTAGGTCCGGCCAATAGTAACCAGTAAACGCAAGGCACTGCAACCTGTAACATCTGAGAACATTCGAAGTGAAGGTCAAATGGCAAAAGCACTTTGAAAATGAAACAAAAGAAGAATACAAGCACCCACATTACTTTGCGTTGAGGATGAATGTGTCGCCAAATTAAGGTCATTAGGGTCAGGAAAACGTTTGGGCTAACCGAAGTTGTGCAGTGCTTAATAACCTATAAGTCTTCATTCTTATAAGAAGAGGTCTTCTTTCTCTCAGCATCTGAAGATGACTCGGTTGAAGATGAAGGTGTAAAAGCTGACTTAGCCTGGAAGGTCATAGCTCATGAATTGAAGACGAATACGTTTTAAAGCCGACTTAACTTCCTCAAAGTCTTGATGGTCCTTAGGAAAGGGTCCTTCACTTGACCCAACTGAAGTGAAAACGATGAATTTCAAAGTCAGGCTTACTTTCTACCTCAAGGTCGACTTTCTTGGAGTTGCCCCAAAGATCCAAAACTTTTTGGTCTACTTTCAGATTCGTTGGAAGTTCGGGTCTTCTGGTGCAAGAAAGTCTGTTTCGTTTGGGACGACGAGACAAGCGCCTTCTTACAACTGGTAGGTTTAGACGATGGCATCAGCAAGGTGGACCTGCACGGGTTCAAGGGTTTCGACTCGCAAGAGCAAGACGTAAGGTAAGGCTCGAATAACGCCTTAGATCCATTTTGACCGTCACCTTTCCTGCAGGCGGATCGTATACGGAAGCAACGAAATCGACGTCCCTCTCGAGAGTATCTTCAAGCTCTTCATACTGGAGGCCCTCACCCCCTTCTACATCTTCCAGGTGTTCAGTTTGATCGTGTGGTTCGCCGAGGAGTATTACTATTACACGATCGCCATCGTCGTCATGTCGATCTACGGGATTTCGTCGTCGATCATCCAAACCCGAAGGGTAACCACGCCCCGAATCAAAACTTGAATTGGCCAAATTAAAAAAAAATGTTTTGGCTTGGCAGAATCAAAAGAACCTTAAGGGTACCGTCCATTCCACTGATAAGGTGACGGTGTCCAGGGGCGGCGGGGTTTTCGAGGACATCCCCACCACCTACTTGGTACCCGGTGACGTCATCGTCGTTCCGAGTTACGGGTGCGTCATGCATTGCGACGCAGCCCTCCTAAACGGGAACTGCATCGTAAATGAAAGCATGCTGACTGGTAGATTCACCTAACGCCCCCAGTTAAGAATCCTGATCCGTTTCTGCTTTCAGGAGAGTCCGTGCCCGTTTTGAAGACGGCCCTACCAAAAATGGAGGTGGCCTACCGGACGAAGGAGGACGCCATCCACACGCTGTTTTGTGGAACGACCGTCATACAAAGCAGATACTATGGTTGGTGGGGGCGACAACGTCGTAGCTCCAGCTTTTACCCGTTTGGGGTTTTGCAGGTAACGAAAGTGTCATGGCTGTGGTTCTCAGAACGGGCTTCCTCACGTCCAAAGGTCAGTTGGTCAGGAGCATCATGTACCCGCCACCAGCTGACTTTAAATTCGACCAGGATAGCTACAAGTTCATAGGCATCCTCGCCGTCATAGCCACCTTAGGGTTTATCTACACCGTCGTCTCAAAGGTAAGTCCAAAATAGATAAAGTGACGGGGGTTTACCTACCCTTGCTTGCTAGAGCACCAAAAACATTGCCGTGGGCGATACGATCATTAAGGCCCTGGACCTGATCACCATAGTAATTCCCCCAGCGCTCCCTGCCGCTATGACCGTAGGAAAACTCTACGCCCTCAACAGGCTGGAGCGGAAGAACATCTACTGCATCAACTCGCGCATAATCAACGTCTCGGGCTCCATCAATTGCATTTGCTTCGATAAGGTAACTCCCCCAATTTGCTAGTGATGACGTAACAACTGACGTCGTAGACAGGAACTCTAACGGAAGACGGCCTGGATATGTGGGGGATCATTCCGGTGGAAGACCTCAAGCTGCAGAACCCCATTAGGGACTCAACTTCGCTACCGTACGATTCACCTCTTCTGCGGGGCATGGTGACCTGCCACTCGCTGACTTTGGTGGACGAGAAGCTCACGGGGGATCCCCTCGACGTCAAGGTGAGTTTCCCCAAATGCCCAAATAACCTTGTTTTTTTGAACGCAAGCAGATGTTTGAGGCCACCGGTTGGATCTTGGACGAACCGAAAGTGGCCGATAGCGTCAAGTACGACCTTCTCGCCCCTACCGTCGTCAAATCGCCCCAGCTCTGGAAAGGGGAGCTCATAGAAGTCGGGATAATCCACCAATTCCAGTTTTCTTCGAGCCTCCAACGCATGAGCGTCGTAACGAGATCGCTGGATAGCCCCAGCTTCGTCTTGTACTGCAAGGGCTCGCCCGAAATGATCGTTTCCCTGTCAAAACCCGAAACGGTTCCCGAGGACGTCCTGGATCGACTCAAGGAGTACACCGAGCAGGGCTACAGGGTGATAGCCCTGGGGTTTAGGGTCCTGGAAGACGTGAACTTGGTGAAAATTCAGAAGATGCATCGCGAGGAGGCGGAGCGGGGGTTGGACTTTGTGGGCCTCGTCGTTTTGGAGAACCGCTTGAAAACGCAAACGACGGGGGTAATCAAAACCCTGAAGAGCGCCGGGATGAAGATCGTCATGGTAACAGGTAGTTAAAATCTTAAGGGTTTAAGAAAGTAAAGGTGAGGCTTCCTACCCCCCAGGGGACAACGTGCAGACCGCCATCAGCGTGGCTAAGGAGTGCGGGATCGTTGAGCATAGCGCCAAACTCGCAGACCTAATTGTCAGGGATGCCGAAAACCTCGAGCAAGCAAAATTGGACGTTAGGGAGGTCCAAGGTGATGGTCCAAAGGCCTCCACGTTAAATGGAACCGGCCGAAAAGGAGACGTAGAAAAGGGCGGCGCTAGCAGATATCACCTGGCGGTTACTGGTTCGACTTGGGCCGCCGCCAAGCAGCTTTTCCCAGACGAAATCCCGAAGGTCATCGAAATGGGCACGGTTTTCGCGAGGATGTCCAGCGATCAAAAGCAGCAGCTGATCGTGGAGTTGCAAAGCATCGGTTACTACGTTGGTGAGTCTCGTTGAAATCGAAACGCAGCTTCACCTCGTGTTTTTTTAGCCATGTGCGGGGATGGTACGAACGACTGTGGAGCCCTGAAGGCCGCCCATGTCGGAATTTCACTGTCCGAAGCAGAAGCGAGCGTCGCATCTCCTTTCACGTCAAAGGAGGCGAACATATCTTGCGTGCCCGAAGTGGTCAAAGAGGGGAGGGCGGCTTTGGTGACGAGCTTCGGGGTCTTCAAATTCATGCTGTCTTATAGCCTGACCGAGTTCATATCCGTCATCATCCTCTACGGCATCGACTCGAATCTCACGTCCATGCAGTTTCTTTTCATCGACATCTGTTTGGCCTTGAACTTTGCTTCCATTTTCGGGTTAACCGAGGCTTACGATAAGGGCTTGGTTAGGAAAGCCCCGACCACATCGCTTTTGGGCTTCACCCCCATCGCTTCCCTGTGCTTCCAACTGATAACGGTCGTCGTATTCCAGGTGTCCTCGTACTTCATAATCCAAACTTACGATTGGTTCGTGCCTTTCGTGTACGACGCCAGCAAGGGCAACTACTATACCTCCTACGAAAACTACGCCGTCTTCACCGTATCCATGTTTCAATACATAACAATGGCGGTCGTGTTTTCCAAGGGAAGGCCCTACAGGAAGGCGTTGTACACCAACAAGTACTTACTTGCTAGTATTTTGCTGATGATCGCCATATGTGCCTACATCACCTTGAAGTCGGCCCATTGGATCCTCGACGTCTTGGAGATGATCCTACCCCCATACCATGACGCGCGAGTCGTGGTGTGCGTGCTGGCCGCGATCCACTTCTTAGTCGCGTTCGTCGCCGAAGAGGTCATCGTGGAGTTTCTGCTCGACAAAAAACTGAAGCCCAGGCTTCAAAATCGGAACACGACCAGGAAGAAATACCTGAAGGTCCGTTCGGAATTGGGCAAGGCGAATTGGGCCCTCGCCAGGCGTGGAGGGGACGTACAAAACGGCGGGGGTGTCTTGAACGAGGCCTTCGAAATCATCGACGAACCTCCCTACCCCAAGTAGCAATTCGCCCTGTACACTTGTGATAATTTTAATAAAGAAGAAGTTAGTAAAGTGGTTGGTTTTATATGACGACTCGTGACTCATTAAAAACACAAAACTGAAAGAAAATTGTTTGCACTTATTGTTTCTAAAAAAAGAAATTAAAAAAATTTAAGTGACGTAAATGTGAATCCAGGAAACAAATTCATTCCATTCCACTGCACTTAATAGAAACTTACCTTGTTAGTAGATACAATCCAGTACATTCCGTTTATGATTGTCACGCCATCTAACAACTTTCTATGTTTCTGGAAGAATCGACGCATGACTCGAATTTACTGGTCAGTTTTATAAGATTCCCAAAAAAAGTAACTTTCGCCAAAGCAAGTGTGCGAATCATCCCTTTGTTCACGCTCTTTCGTAAATTCTACCCGCCCCCTTTTTAGTCTCGTTCGTTAAAGTCACTTGAGTAATTTAAATTGCCTACTCTCGATGATAACTCAACATTTCCAATTCTATTCGATCAACTTCTAATACGCGGGGGGTGGGTGCCCCTCAATTCTATATTCGATTATCGCCCCAAATATTTATCTTCGCAGCATCTAAATGACTGCTTGACACAAGGCAAGGGCTCGACGTTTAGTCTAAGCGATTTTCATCGATCCCACTTATCGCTTGGGACTGTTTCTTCTAAAACCAAAAGAACTGAAGAAATTCTTTCGCACGCTTTGCCAAAAATTTAAAATTTAATTTTGTAGGAAGGGTCGGCGGGGGTGAAAGATAAAGAGTTTCCCCATTATTAAACCTTCTCTCTGTAGAAAGAAATAAAAAATCGAACCGTTACAATACCTCTAGAAATTTGTTTACTTCAAAATAGGAAAAAAAATTGCAACTTTGTTGCAAAGTAATCGACACGGCGCCGACTCTCCTGACCTTCACGCAATCGGAAGACACCTGGAACCGTTTCATGAAATACGCGTGCGTAAAGTTACATCTTAAAAGAAAACTCGCACACTCCTTTAGTAACTAATCAGAGAATTTTTTGCAGAAGTACATGAAATTCGCAGATATTGATCATTGCCTTTATAAGGGTGGTTTTGACCACACGAGAAATGCAGTCATACGAACCATAGTCGTGTTACTAGTAGTGTCGATACTAGAATTGTTATAAGTAAGGGTAACGGAAGGACAAAAGACCAAATTCTATTCTATGGAAAGAAGAAGAAGCTGAGCGCGATTTCTGGCCACTCGGAACTCAAACCGGAAACCTAAAAACAAGAGAATTGTGCCCAATTTGATTAGAAATAATCTATGTGCACCAACTACCATAATTAATATAATTCAGAATATGGTGACGTGGGGTGAGTTAGGTGAATTCCTAAAGGCCAAGAGTGGATTTAGGGCAAAAAGTGACGGTAAGATTAACTTAGTCCTCGAATAGATGATTTTCTTTTGATGTTAACAATCAAGGACTTTCAAGAAGGGCACTTGGGGCAAGAAATGACGGGAGAGCCTTAAGGGAGAAGACTTTCTTTGATGGTAACTTTCATGGACATCTGCGGCAACTTTCCAAACTAGAAGAAGAACAGGGAAGCAGTGCAAAAGCATTATTGTTCAAAGTAGGGTGAGTTAGGTGAATTGCCGAATTTTTTATCGTGGATATTCGTATTTCTTTCTCGTTGTCTCTCCTGGCAACACCTAGAGGTAACGATTGTATCCATCTAGCCCCTTTAGACTGACTAATTTTCCATTGGTTAGTTGATCCTTTTCGTCATCCCCATCTTTTACAATAGAAATTTCAAGTATTGTGGCCAATGATCTTGCTTGGAAGCTGGATGGAGTTACTTGGCATGACTGCCAAGGAATGGCGCATTCTTTCGTAATCACTTTCGTAATTTAGAAAAGAATGATGATATTTTGCAGATAGGTTTTTTTTTTAATTCACAAATTTGGGGATTGGTTTGGCACAGTGCAATGAACTTCTAACGCGCTAAGCTTCTCTGGCTTAAGGGGAAACAAATTCTTGGATTCCTTTATCAGAAATGACACCATCTTAATTTTCGTAAGAATACAAAGCTCCGTGGTCAAAAGCTCGCTTGGAAGTTGGGTGGATCATAAAGTAATAGATTACTAGGAAGACTTCCAAGAAGATTCCACCCCTTTCACAATTTGGAAAAAGTCACGACTTATTTAAGATGGATAAAAAATTATTGTTTCAAATAGGACGTGGGTTTAAGTGCTGCTTTAAAAGAATACCATCGATTTATAGATTTAAGAAAACAATATAGGCTATAAATGAGAAACATAAAATGATCATAAAATTAATTTTTATTTAATGAAATATTTTTGTGTTTCGCGTTATGAAAACTTTGCTAATAAACTATTTTAAAATAGAAAACTTTGTTGTTATTGTGCGCCCTCACCGCCTGTTTCACTTCGACAAACGATATCCTCTGGTTCTTCGCGTATTACCACGAGCATGTTTGCGTACGTGTGATAACTGCACCTGCACATTCGATATGAAGTCAATTACCCTTGTCACTGGAATCCATTTGATTGGAAAGTCGTAAAATCCTGGGCCTATAAATGCGTTACAGAGCTCGGGAAAATTACACAAAATAACCGACCATGGGGTCCTTCAGCTTTATTGTTGCAGTTGTGATCTTCTTGCTCTTGTGTAAGTAAATGTATTTGGATTTGCTTAGCTAATTTTTTTTTGTTTTTGCTTTGCGCAGCAATGCTGCAATTATTGTCTTTCGGCATATAAGCCATTCCAGACAGTCACGAAGATTTTTATAGCTGGGTCAAAGTCATAAACACCACAAACATCCATGGTTAATAGCAGGATTCGAACCTGCGTCGCCGAGAGACACGACTTGCAAAGTCGGCTAGGCTACCGCTGCGCCAATCGGCGACCCTAGCTAATTTTTAAAACGCTCTTTTGTTTTACATTGTCGCCAACATTAATTTTTTTCTTTAACTAGAAATTAAAAGAAAAAAACAAATTGGTATGTAACGAAAACATTGATTTAGGAACCAAGAAAATTTTACTAATGGCCAAAAGATGCCGCTCTGGGAGGGTATTCAAGAACACCCCGGATCTTAGTCGCCGGTCCTCCGACGTCACTTGTTTTTTTTTTACACACATTTCGTTTTATTAGAGGAATTTCCTTCAAACTAAAATATGATTTTGCTCGAAAAAATTGTAAAATATAATTTAATTAGTTTTTTGTTTCACTTTATTGTCGTACTTCGATTGTTTTTGAAGAATCAAGACGCAATCTTGAACAGAAAAAAATAACAGTCAATAAACTGTTCGAAATTTCAGAATCTAACAAAATTCAGACAGAAACTTGACTTTTCGGCCAAGAGATGGCGCTTCTGATCACTTACGTATAAGTCTTAAAAAATCAACTGTGTTTGAAGTATCCAAGATCTATGTCGAAATTAAAAAAAAGCACAATAAACTAAATTTAAATAATTTCATTTGTTTTTGAAGAATTCAAGACGCAACCTTGAACAGAAAAGATAATTAAATAAATAAATTGCTCGAAGTTTCAGAACTTAATAAAATTCAGTCTGAAACTTCACTTTTTAACCAAGAGATGGCGCTTCAGATAACCTGCGTGTAGGTCTTAAAAAATCAACTCTTTCTGAAGTGTCCAAGATGCATGTCGAAATTAAAAAAAAAAACAAATTTAATTAAATTTGGGCAGAAACTTCACTTTTGACCTAAAGATGGTGCTTCGGATGACTTACGTATAAATCTTAAAAAATTCAAAACAAATAACGAAAGAAACGATGATTTAGGAACGAAGAAGCTTTTATTAATGGCCAAAAGATGTCGCTCTGAGTTTTCAAGACCACCTCGGATTTTATTTAGTCTTTACTAATCCGATGATCAACTATTTTTTATTTTGGGGATTTTTCTTCGACACTTTTGAAATAATTTTAGGAAATGCAAAATTGTTCCAAATCTTTTTAAAAATAATTTAGATCGTTTTTTGTTTTGTCAACTTATATTGCCGCTTTGTGTTTGTTTTTGGCGTAAAGTGTAGCATCGTGACAGTTGGCAATTACTTGAATGTAGTTAGTCGTGTGCAGAAACAGCAGCCATAACGTTTGGTTTGTTTAGCAGTGTTGCCAACATTCAACTTTTTTCTTTAACTTTATTCCCGCATACTTTGACCGATTTAGACCTTATTAGCTTTTTGCTTTTAATTATACCTATTTACAACCACCGCTCTTTTCACGGATTTTTTTTAGTTGTTAAGACTGCGCTTAGTAATCGAGAGATGGCGTTAACGAAGATTCAAAAGAGATGGCGTTGAGGACTATTTTCTTGGAAAGAAGGGAAGTCGTTTGCTCTTTAAGAAAGTCAGCCTCACTGAAAGTGTTCCGAAAAACTTCGCTTACCAACCAAGAGATGGCGCGAAATAGTATTGCTTCTGATTTTATTTATCAAGTGAAGATGATATTCTACTTTGAAAAAGGAAAGTCGTTTCTTCTCAATCGCCAGACGAAAGACTGCGTTTAGTAATCAAGAGATGGCGTTAACAAAGAATGCTGTATTTCGTTTGTTTTTGGCGTAAAGTGGAGCATTGCGACAGTTGACAATAACTTGAATGTAGTTAGTCGTGCGCAGAAACATCAGCCATAACACTTTTTTGTTTTACATTGTCGCCAACATTCACTTTTTTCTTTAACTTTATTCCCGCATGCTCTAGATTTAATCCGTCCACGTTCAATTGTTTCTAAGCATATTAAGAATTGATTGCAAGGATTTTATTGTGGTACGCCTTAATAGTTTTTTGCTTTTAATATATATTTATGACCGTCACCGCTTTTCTGGTTTGTCGCGGATTTTTTTTTAGTTATTAATTGCGTTCGATTGTTTTTTAATTAAACACAGCGATGGTTGGCACTAACCTGAATTTAGTCACTTTCCTGCATTTTTGTTTGGTATTGACACCAACATTTCGTTCCAAAATAATTGTAAAATTTTTAAAAAATATAATTTAGGTTGGCTTTTGTTTTGTCGAGTTTCGCATTCGCACTTTATTGCTGTACTGCGTTTGTTTTTGGTGTAAAGTGACATATTGCGATAGTTGGCAATAACTTGAATGTAGAAGTTAGTTGCTTGTAGAGACAGCGGCGTGAAGTTGGAGCTGACCGAAACGCTCTTTTGTTTTACATTGTTGCCAACATTCATTTTCTTCTTTAGACTCTATTCCCGTATACCTACTCCGCCTGATTTAGTCCAACGATATTCAATTGTTTCCAAGCACATTTTAATTATTTTTACGGGTGTTTTGTTTTTTTTTATTCTGTATTTTGCCGCAGTCTTGTTTGTAATTCGCTTAATAATTTCTGAATTTATCTGAATGATGAAGCAATGATAAAAAAAACTTTTGATGTGTTTTGCAAAAGCAAAACATAATATTAATATCTGCTAACAAATTATGCTTTTTGCACTTTATTTCACCTACGGTAAATAAGGTATTAGATTGAAGAATATGCACACACCCCGTTATTAGTTTCAAACTTTCTTATTGAGATTGTATAAAGAAATGGAATCAAAATTGTACGTCAAGACAACTATGAACCTGTAGCAGATAACATCATACTAACGCATAATGTAAAAGTAGTTGAATTTGCGTATCGGAAACAGTAATTTCCTTAATTATTTTTTACTACATGGGCCCACAACCGGTGAGAAAACATATTAAACAGCGAGATAAGAACGGGATACCCAATTATCAGTTTGTTGATCTTATATGGAAAGGTTTTATATGAAACTTGTAAAAATCGAGCAAATCATACAAACTAACAATCATGGGCCTCCTCAATCTCATTATTGGAATTGGAATCTTTATGCTTCTGTACAAGTAAATAAATTAGGAATGTTTTTATTTTGTTTTAAAGTTTTTTAATTTATGTTGTAATTTCAGTTACAGCTTTTAGAGACGTCCACGGGGTTCCACGGGTAAAATCAGTCCTTGGAGGTTTGATGCTTAACTCAAGGTACTAGTAAATCATTCGAGTGATTAATACCCATTACTCGGAAGTAGAATACTACGACTATTAATGAAAATAAGGAAATAAAATATATAAAAATTCGAAAACAAATCTGACGTTTATAGGTTTATATTATGATTGTTTTCATTTGTGGTTGCTATGATATGAGCCGTGAAATTTGAAGTTATTACTCAACGGGCCATTGAGTAATGAACATCATTACTAAATTAAAAATAATTTAATGATGACAGTATTATTAAATAGTCGTGGAAAGTAGTAGATTATATTATAAGCGAGAGAAATGCAACACTCACGAGTGTATACAGTGAAAGCTCTCATTAGCGGACACCGACAGTTCCAACTTTTTTGTCCGCTTATGGGAGCTGTCCGCTTATAAGAGAGCCTTAAGCGAGATAAATTTAATTTTGGTTCCAGAAAAATTGTCCGGTCAAGAGAGATGTCCGCTTATGAGAGCTGTCCGTAAGGAGAGCTTTCACTGTAATTGCATTTCGCTCACGTGTGATGTACGACGTTTTATCCAACAGTTGCACTTTTTAACAACAAAGAATCTTGAAAAGAAATTTTTGAAATGACATTTTTTTCTTTCACAAGGACATTCTACCTATCTGCTTTCTTTCTCTCTTTCTCGACCACTGCGGAGCTGAGGGTAAACGTCTTAACAGCTGGGCCTCCCTTTCGATTCGATAAGGATGTCATGCAAAATTACAAATAACCATTTACGAGTATCTACTCAAGACAATAGGACTTATTTACTCACCGGGGCCTTCTCCCGGCCCCGCTCCTCCAACGGCGACTCTAGATGCGGAAGCTCTCTTCTGAGATGCGAATTCACGAAGAAGGTGTCCTCGAATGTCCATCTTCGTATTTCGCATGCATAAAGACAAACCCCAGGTGAATATGAAGAAGAATTGGTGCCACTGCCTCCTACGGTATTGCTACACCGGTCCAAGCACAGTCAACACCAAGTCATGACCGTTTTGAAAGCACAAGGCAATCACCTGGACAGGTATACAACTAGTTGTTTTTCCCGACATCACCGGTCACCTACCAGTGTTCTTCACTGCGACCGTTCCCCGGAGATGTCGTACTGCCGCTATCTTTTCTTCCATTCCTCTGCCTGCGTGAGACGCTACCCGTATCATATTACCAAACCATAAGATAAAATAAACAAACGTGCTCGTGTTTTACGGATATATTGAAAATGCGTAAACCTTTCTAAATTCTAAACTTGATAAAATATACAACGAGAACACGATGTTGTTTACAACAAAAGAAATCAGTGTTTGCAAATAATTACCTCAATGTAAAAATTGTTTTACTTAAAAAAATTATAGAAACAATAAATTAATAACCTAACAAATAAATGAAAATCAGTGAATTTCTTTTGTTCCAGAGAAAGAAGGGGGTTGCTTTTAGGCGGCATGAGAGCAGCTGGGAGACGTTGTTAATTACAACAAAGTAAAAGAACTGTATTACAAGTGTTTTCTGTTATGTGTACTATTGTTTGTTGATTGTTATAATAATTATCTTAATTGTTGTTGTTATATTTGATTGGGACATTATTATTATTATTATCATCATCATAAGTATGGGAAACATATTGACAATGCATTGCATTACTTTTGTAAATTTAAATTGTAAATTCTAAATTGTAATTGTTATTGTAAATTAAATTAAATTAAATTAATAAAAGTCTGCAATCAATTGTAAACTTGATATTATCCATAAATAAATAAAAGAAGGAAAATGTTAGAGTCCTTTTATTTCTACACAAAAAAATGCTGGTCAGAATATTTTCAAAACCCAACTAGTTTCGACCTAAACGTCATCATCAGGGGTAAGTGCGAAAACGTATGTAGAGTTTTATAACTCTAAAATAACATTTTTATTAATCAATATTTTTTTGTACATAACAACGTGTAAAACTCAAGTTACTAGATCATCATCTGCTACAGTACTCCTCCCCCAGTATGTTAAATACGAAAACGCACTGGAAGGCGAACTTCTCTACCTTTGGCGGTAACCGTTTTCTGTGTAGATTTTTCTTGCAAACCAGATAAAGTTACAGAAACAGAATTGCTTGTTAAAAATGCTGGTTTAAGTCGATCAATAGATACTCTAACTTCCTTATTATTCAACTTAATTTTGTACACCTTATCAAATCGCTCTAATATTTCATAAGGACCAACGTATGGTTGTTGTAGCGACCTTTTAACGGTATCATCACGAAGAAAAACGTGTGTACATTTGTGAAGTTCTGGATGTATGAATGTTCCTTTTGTAGTATGTCTTGTTGTGGAAATTGGTCGAATTTGTCTTATCTGATTTCGTAATTGTGTGACAAAACCTGCAGGATCTTCTTCCGAACTTCGAGAACCATTTACGAAGAATTCACCTGGTAAACGTATTGTGGTACCAAATAGCATCTCAGCGGTGGTAGCTTTAAGATCTTCTTTATATACAGCTCTCAGACCTAAAAGAACAGTTGGAAGAACTGCAACCCAATTTTGTGATTGATGGCACATTATGGCTGATTTCAAAGTGCGATGCCATCTTTCCAAGATTCCATTCGACTGAGGATGGTAAGCCGTTGTTCGTTGTCGTTTCATACCCATCATTTTCATTAACGATGATAGTAATGCAGATTCAAATTGTCGACCTTGGTCAGTAGTAATTACGCGTGGTACTCCAAATCGAGCAATCCATGTTGAATAGAAAGCTCTTGCTACTTCTTCAGCTGTCATTTCTGTTATCGGCGTTGCTTCTGGCCAACGAGAAAAACGGTCGATCATAGTTAAGCAATACCGAAAACCTTGTGATGGTGGAAGAGGTCCGATGATGTCCAAATGCACCTGCTGAAAACGTTCATCAGGAATTTTAAAATCTTGTAATGGAGTTTTAGTATGTCGATGAATTTTGGAGCGTTGACATGCTTGACATTCACGTGACCACCTCTTAACATCTTTGTTAATTTCTGGCCACACAAAACGTTCGCGAACTAATCTGCAAGTGGCACGAATACTTGGATGTGCTAAATTATGCAGTTGTTCAAATATTGTTTTTCGCAATGATTTTGGAACATAGGGCCTGATTTTATTTGTTGATGTATCACAATAAAGCTGTTTGGTTTCGTTGGGTGGAGTATAGAGTTGAAGCTTAAGAGCGGTTTCGTTGGTCAATAAGTTATTTAAATCCATGTCACCTTCTTGTGCCTCGGCTAATTTAGAAGTATCGATAGCCGTTGGCATAATAATTGTTTCAATACGTGACAAGGCGTCTGCAACTACATTTTGCGATCCTGAGATGTGTATTATTTGTGTTGTAAACTGCCCAATGAAGTCCAATTGGCGAAATTGACGTGATGTTGCTTTTTCAGATTTTTGATGAAAAGCATAAGTCAATGGTTTATGATCAGTCTTGATAATAAGATGTCTCGCTTCAACCATAAATCTAAAATATTTAACAGCTTCATAAGTGGCCAAAAGCTCTCGATCGTATGCGCTGTATTTTCGTTGTGCCGAATTCAATTTTTTTGAGAAAAATCCTAGAGGTTGCCATGTGTCTTCACAAAATTGTTCTAATACAGCACCTATTGCAACATCAGATGCATCCACTGTCAGTGCAAGATGAGCATTTTCTGCGGGGTGAACTAGGAGCGTTGCATTTTTTAGGTCGGTCTTGCAATCTTCCAATGCTTTTTCACTTTCAGGTGTCCACTGAACGTTGCATTTTTCATTTCGGTGATTTTCTTTCAAAAATTCAGTAAGTAGTGATTGCTTTTCTGCTGAATTTTTAATAAAACGACGGTAGAAATTAAGCATTCCTAGAAAACGTCGTAATTGTTTGATATTGTTAGGTTTTGGAAAATTTTTAATAGCCTCAATTTTTGAGGGAAGTGAACTTGAACCTGTTGGTGTTATTAAATATCCCAAATATTCAATTTCTGCTGAACCAAAACTGCATTTTGCTTGATTAATAGCTAGACCGTATTGACGAAGACGTTTGAAAACTTCTTTTAAGTGCAAAATATGTTCTTCAGGTGAAGTTGAAGCTATCAATATATCATCTATGTAGACGAAACAAAAATCGAGCCCATAAAGAACCTCATGCATAAAGCACTGGAAAGTTTGCGCAGCATTACGTAAACCAAAAGTCATTTTAGTAAATTCAAATAATCCAAATGGTGTAATTACTGCTGTTTTTGGAATATCTTCTTGAGATATCGGTATTTGATGATATGCTCGGACTAAATCTATTTTTGAGAAAATCTGCTGACCTTTAAGTTTTTGGGCAAGATCCTGAATGTGGGCAACAGGGTACCTATCTGGTATCGTTTTTGCATTTAAACGGCGATAATCTCCACACGGCCTCCAAATACCTGGTTCTTTCTTCGGAACCAGATGTAATGGACTGGCCCATGGGCTAGAAGACGGTCGACAAATTCCCTGCTGCATCATGTAGTCGAATTCCATCTTTGCAATTGCAAGTTTTTCAGGTGTTAGGCGTCGTACTTTCTCAACAACTGGTGGACCATTCGTAAAAATATGATGTTCGACGTTATGTGAGATATCCGTTGCTGTAAGAGAGTTTCTTGTAATTTCAGGAAATTCTTTTAATAGTTCGGAATATTTACTGTCCGTTGCGACGGTAGTCACTTGCGGTATTTTGCAAAAAATGACTTGCCCTAACGTAGACAGTCCGGTGACATTGTCAATAAGACAGCGACGTTTAAGGTCTATAAACAGATCGTATTTGTACAAGAAATCTGCTCCGATGATTGCATGAGCAACGTCCGCAATAATAAACCTCCAAATAAATTGTCTTCTTAGTCCTAAATTAATACTTAACAATTTTGCACCGTAAGTTTTAATTTTGGCACCGTTTGCAGCATACAGTTTATTGTTTGTGGGAGCTAAAGATTTTGTTAAGAAACGCGGAGGAATGACTGACACTACAGCACCTGAATCGATTAAGAAACGTAAACCTGTGGATTTATCCGTAATAAAGAGACGTTTTTGCGGTAGAGTCCCATCAGTTGACGTCTCACACAATGATGGTTTCATTAGTTCTCCTGTGTCCTGTTAAAAGTGCAGGGTGTTTGACACTTTCTGGCCTTTCTTCCAAACTTTTGGTGATAATAACAAAATTCTGCATTTAAATTTCTTTGCCAAGAAAGTGAGCGTCCTCTCTGTCTTGTGTTGTTCCAGCATGTATGAGATTTTGACCTACTCCTGTTAATTCGAAGCTCTTCAACCATTTGGGTCAGCTCGGTTACTTGAATCTCTAACTTTTTGATTGAAGAGGAACTGGGATCTTCGTCCATTTGTACCGCTGCTCGTTTCCCTTCCGTATTTCCGTGAGAACATGACGCTATGCTTTGGTGAATGTGACTGCTGCTCACTTCTAAAATTTTGTCAGCAATGTCTGCCATTTTTGACAAAGATAAATCACAACTGGCTGAAAGTACCACTTGCACTTGCGAAGGCAAACGTTGGAGCCAGAGTGTTCGCAAAAATTCTTCACTGATTTTTCCATCCCCTTGATTTTGCATTTCTCTGAGCAATTGAGACGGTTTTCTATCACCAAGTTCAATACCTAATAAAAGCTTGCGAAAACGGACTTCTTGCGATTCAGTAAATCTTTCAATAAGACATGTTTTTAATGTTTCATATTTGTTTGTTTCAGGAGGAGCTGCCAAAAGATCCGAAATTTGTTCTAAAACTGTCGAATCCAGTGCGCTGATGACAGAATAATATTTGTTGACATCAGATCTAACTTTGTGAACATAAAATTGAGCATCCGTTTGTGTAAACCAGAGTTTTGGGTTCGTTTGCCAGAATTTTGGAAGCTTTAATTTCTGATAATTCTGTTTGGCTTTCGACTTCAGTTTCAGTTTTCATGCATTGTTGAGTTGTTTAATTATTTAATTTTCACAGTGGAGCCTCCAGATTTGATTGATCCAGTATTTCCAGTAAGGCAAAATATTTCACTGGTCGGGGTCACCAATTGTAGAGTTTTATAACTCTAAAATAACATTTTTATTAATCAATATTTTTTTGTACATAACAACGTGTAAAACTCAAGTTACTAGGTCATCATCTGCTACACGTATAAAGGAAGACAAACACAAACACATTAAAATCGTCACAGATGCATTATTAGACGATTCTCGTCTAGTGCAGAATCAATTCTGCACTCTAATGGATTTTCGTCAGAGAATTGATATTATCCATCTGTTTTATGAAATAGAGGACGCTGTGTTAACGAAATTAAAATACGGTACATTAAATTACTTTTTAATATTGATTTTCGAGTGAAAATGTAAAAAGTTTATTATTGCAAAAAAAAACTATAAGGATTAGATACAGAAAACTTATTACAGAATAGAAGAGGAACATGAACACTGTCTATAAGTGAAAAGAGATAGGGGGGGCTGCATTTAAAAAATTTGAATGACGGCAATTTGAAAGTTTGTCTGACACACAGGGTGTTTCGTTAAAGGATAGTTACATCTCGGTTCTGCAAAGTTCAGTTGCTTCTCCGCGAGCAAGGGCAATGAAATTTCTGCTACCTCCGTATTTATGGAATCCGACGTTTCCGATTTTAGTGGAATAAAATAATTCCATAATATAGAGGGTGTTCAATTAAGAGAAAAGTTTAACTTTAGGTCCTATGTTGCTTCGGTCATTTTTCGCGAATAGTATCCGAAAGAGCAAGGTGACTTCCGCTTTGGACATTATTTTTAAATACAGAGACGACACAATCAAAAATAATAATTTATTTAAAAAGTCTACTTAAACTAACCGAGTATAAAATTTTCTAATAAATACATCGCTTGACTAGGAAGGTACATCAAGTGCGTGGCCGCCAACATCAAAAAGACAATGTCGTCAAGTACAGCCTAACACAGTCACTCACTACAACACCATCAAGTTTGAAATTCATTTTGTTACTAATATCATCATAAACGAGGGTGCTTCCGGTCTTCCAACCGGATGAGATCATCGTTTCGTCAATGAGCGGGGGGGATCCTCACGAGGTCAGGTGACCATTGCGTACGATGCTGACCTTCTCGAGTTCCTCCGTTTTCTTCCTGCCGAAGTACTCCTCGATTTGCTGCAGCGTCTTGCCTTTGGTTTCCGGAAGGAACACGATTAGGAAGACCGTGCCGACCAGCGCGAGGCAGCCGTAGAATAAAAAGACGCCGTGACTACCCATCGTTTCGTTCATCGATGGGTATGTCTTCACGACGATGAAGTTGAACGCGTAGGCGAAGCACGTGACCAATCCGCTGGCGAGTCCGCGAATTTTCGTCGGGAAAACCTCCCCCGCCATGGCGAAGGGCACCGTGAGGAAGCCGATCGTCGAGACGAAGAAGTACAGGACCAGCATGGTCATGGTCAACCAGCTCAGGGACTTCATAGTACCGTCATCGACCTTGCCCAATTTGATTAAGTACAGGTAAACGAAGAGGACCATCATGCAGAACGTCATTCCAATACCCGACGCGATCGAAGGGGGGCGCCTTCCAAACCTCCTGCTTGCGAAAAACACGAAGATGGCCCCAATCAATCGCGTGGTCGCAATCATGACGATCGCCACGTAAGGATCGACGCTCACGCCGGCCTCCTTCACGATGTCAATCGCGTAAAAAATGATGACGAAAACCCCCGAGAACTGCTGGAAGAAGAAGTACAGCAGTATCAAAACGAACGGCTTCAAACAGGTGGGGCGCATGAAGTACTTGGCCTTCTTGCGAAGCGACGTCCAGGTCGATTTGCTTCCGGCCGACCTGATCTTTGATTTTTCCCGATTGGCGATCAAGGTCTGGACCTCCTCGTCGATTTCGCTGTTGTATTCCTTATACCCGAAGATCTTGGCCATGTTCCGCCTGGCATCCTCCTCGCGGTTCTTCGAGACCAACCACTGAGGAGATTCGTGCAGGAAGATAACCTCGATGAACATGGAGAAGCAAGGGATGGCCGCCGTTATCAAAGCGATGCGACCCCAATCGTCCTGCAAATACAAAAAAAATATAGAGCCCGCCCCCACTCACCTTTTGGAAACGCTCACCTTGAATAGATACCCCAGGAAGTAGACGGTTAGAATCCCGAAAGAAAAAAACATGGCCGCGGCGGTCGTAAACATCATTCTTAGGTTGGCGCTGGATATCTCCGCCATATACACCACGGCGGGCATGCTAGCCAGGCCCGTCGACATGCCCGTTATTATCCTACCAATCAAAAGCAAGCAGTACTGGTCCTCGGCTAAGTTGTAGGCGACCGCTATGACGATCCATCCAATGAAGGTCACCACGTTGATGACCAACAACGCCATTTTCCTGCCGAATCGATCGGAGATTGGGCCGGAGAGGAAGCAGCCGATGGGCGTGGCCACCGAGGCGATGCTCGCTGCAAAATAGACCAATCAAATTAGAGCAGGCGGGCGGGGCATGCTGGATTGTACGCACCGAACCAAGACGCCTGACCGGGGGTTAGCCTAAAGGGGTTGTCTTTGTCTGTTAATTGGGGGAGAGCGACGGCGGAAAAGCCTAGGCTCATGCTGGGCGCCACCGTCGAGAAATACGCTATTAAACCAAGGATGACCTAAAAAGAATCTGTATTTAATTGGCTGAAAGTGGGTTTGTGGGAGGACTTACCTGTTTCGAGGTGGATCTTCGCTGTTGCTCGACTTTGACCAGTTTCTCCATCTTTGGACGATGCTCTTAAACTGTAAAGCAAAAGTATAACGTCATTTTTGTGCAACTAAACAAACAGTTAATAAAAGGAAACTGGTTTGGCGCCAAAATTTGAAGTGGGAATAAAACTCAGTATTGTTTCTGTGCAACCAATCAAGACAATTTAAGTGCGTTGTAAAAAAAAAACAAAATTGGGCGCCAAGTTTGGATGTCAATGTACAATGGGGGTCAAATTTTGACTAGTGACTCCACCTCTGGATGATCCTTCCAAGCCGAAAAATTAGTTTTTTCTTTTGTAAGAAAATAAAAGAACTTTCAATTGTTTTTGCTTTACCGTCATTTTCACAAACGTTATTCAATTGTTTTTTTATCATTTATTGTTTTTTTCTTTTAGTTCATCTGCGCATAGCAAACGTTATACAATTGTTTTTTTTTTTAATTAAACAACAATCGAATTTTCGGTCAGGAAGCTTCAATTGTTTCCATAAACTTCTTCGTAAAAATTGAAAAAAACTTGCAATTGTTTGTTACGTCTTTCACCAGCGGTTATTCAATTGTTTTCTCATTTGTCTTTATTATTTTATTTTAATCAGCAGACAATCAAACTTCCCGTCGAAAAAACTCGATCGTTTTTATCATTACTTAAGTGAGAAATATTTCAATTGTTTATTATTTTATTCGTTATTCATCTGCGTATGACAAACGTTATTCAGTTGTTTTGAAATTTGTTTTTTTTTAAATCATCCAACAATCAAATTTTCGGCCTTGAAACTTCAATTGTTTTCATCAACTTTTTTGTAAAAAATTGTTTATTATTTTATCTTTCATCAGGAATTATTCAATTGTTTTCTCATTTTCTTTTCTTTTGATCGGCTAGCAATCAAACTTTCCGTCCAAAAAGTTCTTGCCACATTTTTATTGGTAAATTTCTCAATTGTTTATTATTTGACTCATTCTTCATCTGCGTTCGACAAACGTTAGTCAATTGTTTTGTAATTTGTTCGTTCGACGATTACATTTTCGGTCAGGAAAGTTCAATTGTTTTTATCATGATTTTTTTTTGGGTGTAAAAAAATTAGAAAAAATATTTCAATTGTTTGTTCTTTCTTGATTTTTTCAGCGCCATCTGTCGAGTAAATCTCAGAGCCAATTTGTACAATTGCATTTCATAATAATCTACAGAAAGAAAAAAAAAACAAAGTAGAGAATAAAAGAAGATAGAAAAACACGTCGTCGTAACAGAAACGACGATGGAAAGTGCCCTTCTCTCGTAACAATATAACTGAATGCAACCCAGCGCCATCTGGCGAGAGGTTTGCGTGTAAACTTCGAGCTATTCGAATTGCCAACTAAGAAAATGAATGGGCAACTTTCGATTGTTGTAAATACGGTGAAAGCAATTCAAATTTATAACAAAAACGAAAAGATTCCATCATTTCAAGAATAGACAGAATATTCTGCAGCGCCATCTGTTGAGAAACTCTCAAATCTAGTTTGTGTATTTACGTTTAATGAAGTGCAAGAAAGTAAAGTAGGAAGTAACATTCATGTTGTGACAGAAAGGAGGATAAATAATAACACAAACGAATGAATGCAGTCCAGGGCCATCTGTTGAGTATATTTCAACGCCAATTCGTATACTTGCATTTCCTGAATAAAAAGAAAAAACAAAGTGAGACAAAAACAATGACGGAAACTTTTTTATAACAGAACGAAATAAATGCATTGTAATCTAGCGCCATCTGGTGAGATGATTGGGAGTAAACTTTGCCTGATTTGTGCGGAAAACTTAAAAAATGAAGTTGCTTTTGTTATGATTAAAATGTGAATTGATTTGCAACAGAATTTTAAAAAAATTATCGCAAGTAAACTATTGTTTTCCAACGCCATCTATCGGGTGTACGTACCAGTTTGAGTAATTACATTTAGGGCTGGGTCGATGTGTCGATGTATCGATACGTATCGATACGCCAGCTGTATCGATACACATTTTCAGCTGTTTCGACGTATCGAATATCGATACGTATCGAAATATCGGATATCGAATACCGATACATATCGAAACGTATCGAAATATCGGATGTCGATACGTATCGAAATATCGAATATTGATATACCGGCACGTATTGAAATATTGAATTACAGACTAACTAAAGATTTTATTTATTTATTTGTATTTATATGGTCGAATATTCGGCGTTATTATTTAAATTTATTCCAGCTCTATTTTTCATCTCGTATTTTTAAGCCTCTGTTCAATATTTCAATCTTATATTTCGAAACGTATCGATAAATCGATCCGATATTTCGATACATATCGATACGTATCGGTAGCCGATACTCGATACGTATCGATATTCGATGTATCGATACGTATCGGTACCCGATACTCGATACATATCGATATTCGATATATCGATACGAAATCGTATCGAAATTCGATACACAATTTCCCGTATCGCCCACCTCTAATTACATTGCAAGAAGTTTGAAAATAAAAAAAATAAATAAAACAAGAGAAAAAAATCACATCAAGACGAAAGCTATGATGAAGCTCGCAAGATCGCCGCTTTCTCCAACGTCATCTATTGAGGAAACCCTAAAGACCAACTTTAGCGCCATCTATTGAGGAAATCTTAGAACTAGTCTATGCGGTTGCGTCTCACAAAACAGAAGAATCAAACAAAACAAAAATGCCTTGTCCTGACAGAAAACTCATCATCAACGCACACCAGCGCCATCTATTGAGAGAATCTCGAAGCCAGTTGGCGCAATTGAAATAAATAAAATCGAAGAGGGGATAAAATAGTAGAGAAGTCACTTGAAAACGCAAAAACGATGACATCTCTTGAGCTAACTTCTAAGTTGGTTCGCTCAGTTGCATTTCATGAACTTCTGAAAACAAGAAGAAGAATAAAACAAAAGGAAAAAATCGCATCAGAACAGAAAAGTCGTGTCAACATGATGTTCACGGAAAAATGTTTTCCGGCGCCATCTACTGAGGAAGCGTCGAAACCAAGTTGTGCAATTTCACGACAAAAAAACGAAGAAGAATGAAACAAATCAAGCATCAAGGTTTACGTTATAACGAAATTATAACTTTGTTAACATAGCAACGCCACCTATAGAAAAAAGAAAATAAACAAAAGAATGAAACAAAAGGGAAAGATGATATCAAAACGATAGCGATGACGAGAGATAGCAATTGAGAAGTATTCTCAAAAATGAAGAACTTGCACCAATATGACGCGTATAGACGCGTATGCATTATATCGCTCTCTGTCGAGGAAATTAGGAACGAATGCAATAGAGCGCCATCTGGTGATGAAATTGCGAGTAAATTTTGCATTATACGAAACGATAGTAATTGGGCAGGACATTTGCTCGCAATGAATCAAACGCAACCGTTCGCTGGCGCCATCTATCGATGATGCCAGGACTCTCCTGAGTTTCTTAGTTCACTCGCCAACGGTCATTAAATTGTTGTCGTGAAAAATTCGTTCCAACGTTATTTTTGGTGCGACCAAGAAAAGCAAATGAAGCGCATCGTGAAAAAATGAAAGGACGAAAGGGTCGTTGGGCGCCAAAATTCGCACGTCAACTTAGATTCAACGACAAGCGACCTGTTTCTCCACCTTGAGGCGGTGTTTTTAAACTGCCGTCAAAATACGTTGTTACTTTTACGCAATGAAGAAAAACAAATGAAATAGGCCGTGAAAAAACGAAATTGTTAAGTATCGTTGGGCGTCAAAATTTGCACCTTGACGTAATTGAGACATCAAGTGGCCAGTTTCTCCGTCTTGTGACGGCGATTTCTAGCTATAGAGAAAACGCGCTGTTATTTTTATGCAACCAAGAAAAACTAATCAAGTGTGTCACGGGTGAAAAAAAAAAACAAGAAAAAATTGGGCGCCAAGATTTGAACACCAAAATACTGAAAGTACTGAAGCGATGTTTTCAAACTGTAAAAGAAATTTCTGAATTAGAAGCAAAACCCAATATTCTTTTTGCGCAAACAAGCAAAACAAATGAAGGATGCCATTAAAGGTCGAAGGCTATTGCCTACTAGCCTTCGACCTTTAATGACATCATTCGTTTTGCTTGTTTGCGCAAAAAGAATATTGCGTTTTGACATCGAGGTAAATTGGCCACATTTTGATAGTACTTTCCAGCTACGAGTGAAGGTACCTACGTGTTACTTTTTTGGTGCAATCAAGGAAAAATCATTGAAGCGCGCGCCACACGAAAAAGGAGAGCAAAAATAGTTGGGCGCCAAAATTTAACCAATTTTTCCAACTTTGTGCATTGCGTCTGGCTGTAAACAAACTTCTAAATTGGAGACAAGATTCAATTTTACACAACCAAGAGGAACAAAAGAAAGAAAAAACAAAAATCGAAAGAGGGGTTGGGAACCAAAATTCGGGGGCAAACGTGCTACCTACCTGCGAAGATAGGCAGTAGTTTCACATCGGGTTGTACTTCTCCGATGTGGCCAGCCAGCTGCAATGGGACGGGGGGTTCAATTCCGAAACGCGAGGCCAAAACCAAAAATAGGCGCCACTTAATTTTTTGATAGGGGAAATGAAAATTAAGAAAACCCGTTACATCCAGAACACGTTAATTTATTTACACATAAAAAAAAATTAAACATAAACTAAATAAATACTACACAGACAACACCAACAAATGTAATTATTTTACATTAAATTTAAATCGTAACTAATTCAACAGATTATAATCACCGAAGTGTACGTGACATCGTTCATTTACGTATGACGGTTTGAAATTTACACCGGAGTGTACACAATAAGGTGCATGTTGAAATGCGGCAAAATCAAAGAAAAGAATCGGCAAAACAAATCGCGAATTAACGCTCAAAACTACATATAAAAAAAAGTAACGCTCCCACCTTTATTCCGTCGGTGTCCGATTTGTTTGTCGGCGTATGTGTGTCAATGCCGCCGCAAACCCCTTTGACAAATGCCGACTGCCGCGTAGCGAGACGGGAAGGGAGCTTTCAAAGTCGCAAGCCGCCGTACACCTGCATAATTCGAAAAAGCGTCATCCCATAAATCTAACTCTTGCAAAAGCTCACGATAGAAGTAGCTCTTGTTAAAAGTCAGCAACAAAAGTCCCCAATAGAAGCCTATAAGCGGAAAAGAAAACGAACGTAAGGGCCAAAATCGAAAATTTGCGTCGTACAAAACTTACCTCGGCACTTTACCGAAGCTTGAAACAAAACACGAGGCACGCGTTTTTTCTGTCTCACACGTGGGCCTATTCAGAATCGGCAATTTGCCGTAAAATGCACTAACATCCCTTTGATGTAATGACACGCACAAACGAATTGTTTAACGAAAGAAACGTGCGGCCCAGGAGACGACGAATTTCGTTCTGAAAAATGGCGCAATATTTCTCGTTCGACCGAAAAGGAACGATTACCAAAGAGAGAGAGAGACACGTTCCATTTTACCATTGGCGGAATTTTCCTAGCAACTGGGAGAACCAATCAGCTCAATGTGTACAGTGACGTGGTTTCCAAGCAACCATCCAGCACGACTAATTTCGCCTATACAGGGCGTGTTCGGAAACTGTTAACAAAGTTCGATGTTTGGGCCGGGTTCGTAAAGTCTCCATGTGCAACGCTTGGAGTGAATGAAATGCAAAGCAAAATATACAAAATCATTTATATGAGAGAGAAAGAGTATTGCTCAGGAGAACCCAAGAAAATTTACCAACACACCCTTGAAGTGGCTTCCAAAATTTGAATGTCGACGTAAATCGGGAACCAAAATCTAACCTGTTTTTTTCATTTGTGGATAATATTTAGACGTTGCAAGAAAAGTCTGACATTATTTTATGTAACCGTGAAAAACAAATGAAGCGTACCAAGAAAAAACAAAAAACGAAAGTGTGGTTTGTTACTGGTGAAAATTTCGTTAGATTATATTTTCTAACTTTCGAAGTCAGCCTGCATATTGACAAAAGTGTAACTACGCCGTAAGTTTAACCTCATAACTTGGACTGGTTCTAAAATCTCGCATTAGAGTGTTAATAAAAGTAGAGGATATTGCCGTGTATCTTAGTAACTTCTTAACTATATTTAGAGAACGGGTATTAACGGCTAATAAAAATTTTTAGTTTTTAGAGATTCATGGCAAATTCTATCAACACGATTCTTCATGGCAATAATGGTATTTAATTTACGTTTTAAACAATGGTTTGAGTAGAAGTTAATAAATCTTCCTGAGAAGGTGGGTTTATGGTACCAATCCAAAATGATGGTATTGTTAGGAGTTCTGATTAATTTAGTATCTAGAAAGGGAACTGAATTATCGTTTTCAGTTTCAAGTTTTTTACCTAAGCATATCACCAACAGAATTAAGAAAATGATGTCATTGTTAGAAACTCCAAACCATTACCTGTCCAACAAGATCTTAAACTTTAACAATAGGTTAGGATTCCAAATTCTTAACTTTGAAATTAAAATTACTCACTCAGATATCAATCATATACGTCATAATATTAATAATTGCACATCAACTTTAGTTAAAGTCTTACCACATATTATTTTTGATGAATATAAAGTAAGATTAAAAACTATTTTCAACATAATTTTTCAAAATGTTAAAAATAATAACATTAATAAATTTGACAAATTGAAATCTGAGTTAGTAAAACCAAAACTATTTTATAATAACGATAAATGGATAATTAATCTCACTAACACTGAAATCCCTAATGACATCAAAGATTTCCTATCTCTTGGTCCTAAGTTTAGCTTAAACATGAACTCTAAACAATGTAATATTAATAGACTCCTTGCTGAAGTTGAAAACATTGTAACTAATTATATTAACAATAACAAAAATCAAGATAATCGTTCTGCTTCTGAATTTAAAGACATTTTCAATCGTTCAAAAAAATTCATTAAAGATAATGATGATATTATTATGACTAATGCAGACAAAGGTTCTGTTGCAGTTCTCATGTCAAAAAATGATTACATTAATAAATCTTTTGATTTATTAAATGATAATACAGTTTACAAGGAAATGAAAAGAGATCCTTTGTCGAGCTTACAACAAAACAACAATAATCTAGTTAAAAAACTATTTTCAAAAAAATATATTGATAAAAATACACTGGACAAATTAATCATTAACAATTCAATATTACCAAAATTCTATGGTTTACCAAAAATTCATAAATATAATGTCCCTCTTCGACCAATAGTTTCTTGTATTAACTCTCCAACATACAGTCTCGCAAAATTCATTTCCAACATTTTAACTGCTAGTTTGTCTAATAAATATGAATACAACATTAAAGATTCTTTCACTTTTGCTGAAAAAATTCAAAACTTCAATTTGCCAGTAGATCATCAACTCATTTCTTTAGATGTGGTATCGTTATTTACAAATATTCCTATGGAATTAGCTTTAGACATAATTTCTAATTGCTGGAACGATATAGAAAAGGAATGTAATATTCCAAAGAATAATTTCCTTAATATTATCAAATTTATTTATAGTAATTGCTACTTTACATTTCAAGATAAAATATACCTTCAAATACAAGGCACTCCTATGGGTTCTCCTTTAAGCCCAATAATAGCACAAATTGTCATGGATTTTGTTCTTGAAAATTGCATTCCTAAATTAACTTTTCAACTTCCTTTTATATTTAAATATGTTGATGATTTGATCTGTGCTGTCCCTACAAATAAAATTGATGAAATCTTAAATACATTTAACAAATTCAATAACAAAATTCAATTTACCCTTGAAACTGAAAACGATAATTCAGTTCCCTTTCTAGATACTAAATTAATCAGAACTCCTAATAATACCTTCATTTTGGATTGGTACCATAAACCCACCTTCTCAGGAAGATTTATTAACTTCTACTCAAACCATTGTTTAAAACATAAATTAAATACCATTATTGCCATGAAGAATCGTGTTGATAGAATTTGCCATGAATCTCTAAAAACTAAAAATTTTCATAAACTTATTGACATTTTTGTAAATAATGGCTATTCTCAGCATCTTGTTAAAAAATTAATTTTTAATCAAAGAAATCCTAATGCTACACAAAATAAAAACAATAATGTAATTGTAAATTCCATATATAGAAAATTACCTTTCATAAAATCAGTCACTCCAAGAATAGTTTCATTATTTAAGAACACTCCAATTAAAATAGCCTATTATAATCCTAAAACAATTAGACAAATATTTAGTAATATAAAAAATCCAACTCCTCTTTTACTTAACTCCAATGTTGTATATAAAATCAATTGTGATTCTTGTAATAAATGTTACATAGGCCAAACCAGTCAATGGTTAAAGAACAGAGTCTCCCAACACAAAAGTGACTGTAGAATTGGTAAAAGGTCCTGTGCTCTTGCCATTCACTCAATTGATGATAACCATTGTTTTGACTTCAATAATATTAAAATTTTAGAAAAAGAAATGTTTTATAAAACTAGATTATTTTTGGAAATGTCATGCATTCAGAAGCATAATGACGTAACTGTCAATTTCAGATCTGACATTGACGATCTTAATAATATATATTTTAATCTAATAAGTCACGCCACCTAGAGTTCTTTTATTTATACACAATTTTTGTTATAAATAACACATCAAATTTTAAGTTAAAATTTTCAAAAATGTATTAATTTCTCTATTATTAGTAAGTATTATATATAATATTGTATCATAGTTTAATTAGTTGTCCAATTGTAGTAATTTAATGGTCCTGAAGAAGTAATAAAATATTACGAAATATCGACCAGTATAATCGAAATTTTATTGAAGCCGTTAATACCCGTTCTCTAAATATAGTTAAGAAATTAGAGCGTTATACAAGTCTGAACGATCCTATTATTTTAAAATGAAACTGGCCCATGTCGAGAGTAGGATCCTTTACAGGCCTGTCATTGGCCAATAGATCTCTCCCGTCGTTCCCCGCGAACCGTCCGTATTGACCGACGAAGTCTTCTTCGAGGTTTGTTTAAGCCTGCTCCGTTGTATCTACGGCAGGTATGATTGTTTTAAGCGTTACTCGCGAATTGGGCGCCAAATTCCAATGTTTTCTCAACTTACATATTTTGACTTTACAAGCAAATCCGATGCTTCAACGATAGAAAATAAATGATGTGTACTATCAAAATGGAACAAAAGAGAAAAGTGTGGTTAGGCGCTAGGATAGATGTCAACGTGAAATGGTGAAATGGGCGCCAAATTCTAACATGTTCTTCCGTCTTTGGACGACATTTTGAAATTGCAAGCAAAGGCGTTGTTATTTTGTGCACTTATGAAAAAAAGCAAATGAAGTATACTAAGAAAGAACAAAGAACGAATGCGAGGTTGGGCGCCAGGATTGGATGCTAAATTGGGCGCCAAAGTTGAACTCGTTTTCCAACAATATTGGACTATATTTTGATGTTGCAAGCCAAGAACGATATTGTTTTGTGCGCGCCATGAAAAACAAATAGGCACCGAATTTCTTTTTAATTGGGCGCCAAATTTGAATTCGTCATCATAATTTATTCTTTTTTTTTTTAATCAAGGAAAAACGGAAATGACTCGCTATTGTTTTGTTATTTTCTGAGGTCGTGAACTGAAGATGAATCACTTGCATGTAACTCGCGGTGGGCGGCATAAATACGTTGTCAAATAACACGCGAGATAGTAAAACAATCGCAAGTCTGTGTGTACGCGGCTAATTTACTACGCGGCTAATTTACGACGCGTCATAAAAATCAGAATCGAGTGAGCTCTGGCGCGGTTGTTTACGACGAATCCCCGAATTTGGTAACAATTTGACGATCGCGATGGTCCTCCAAGGTCGAGCTCGTTTTGAAAAACACGCCGGACACGTGCCACGGACAAAATAGGAAAAAAACAAAAAATATTTGCATTTAAGTCAGATTCTTATTTTTTGATAACGCGGTAGATAAGATTTGATTTAATCTTGGGCGTCGTTTGTCTATTTTCGAAGCGAAATTAAAAAATTCGTTTCGGTCTCAGAATTTAACGGCAATGGGGGGGGGACTAATGACTTCTGCGCTCATTAGAAAACAAAACAAAGTAAGTATTTCGGAGCACTTCTTTTTTTGGTCGTAGAACAAGTCACTCGAAATTGTTGGAACAAGTCCAGAAATGAATCAGGCGACAATTGCGAATTTGGTGCGGCTGTGACCGTCAAATTTCGTAACCTCTTGCCACACACTTGCTAAAAATACGCCAAAGGAAACGAACAGAATTTAAGAGACGCAAAAAAATTGAAAATAAATGTCTTCGAAAATGAACGAGAAAAAAGATCCAAAAATCTAGCTAAAGGTACATAAAAAACAAAAACTAAAAAAAAAAAAAAAAACAATCGACAAATGCGTTGTACCTGTGAGGCGTCGCATATTAATAAAAAATAAAAGACAATGGACGACGCCCACATTAGAATTCGTGCACCTACACCTTATTAATGTATACCTGTTCCGCGATGCATAAATTCGAAATGCAGAACAAAGAGCGATTCAAAAATCCATAAACAATTTCCAGCTACTAGTATTAATAAAAAAAAAAAAAACAAAAGAATCGAAAAGAATGCACGCAAAAAGCCTGAAACAATTTTCGACCAGTAGAGTTAATAAAAAAAATTGAAACTATTCGTTGGGCGCCAACTTTAGACGCCAACGTCGATTGGGCAGCAATTTTAGACGCTAACGTCGATTGGACACTGTTCTTTAACAAAACAAAGTTCAGTTTCTGCGCAACCAATTAAAACAAATAAAGTGCGCGATGAAGAAAAAAAGAAATAAAAACTATTCGTTGGGCGCCAAGGTCGTTCAGGGCCCATTTTTAACAAAACAAAATCTAGTGTTCGTTCAACTATGTAGTTAAAACAAATTAAGTGCGTGATGAAAAAGGAACAAAACAAAAACTACTGCTTGGGCGCCACATTTAACCGCCAATGTCGATTGGGCGCCAAATTTCAACCAGTTTCTCCATCTACAGTCGATGCTTCCGGGCCGAAGGAAAAAATAAAACGCATAGAGCGATCAAGAAACTTAAAACAATTTACAGATAACACAGTAACAAAAAAAAGAACAAGAAAAACAAAATACAATCGACAAGGACCGCAAACGAGAGTACAATCAGGACGTTCAAAATATAAACACCTAATTAAGCAGAAAGAAAATTTCTGCAACTTTTATATTAATTTTTGTTGTCCAATTTCGAAAATAAAGACGTCAGGGTGGGGAGAGACTAGCAACTCGAAAACTATTCAGGTTAGACCCGTCATGCGACACATCAAATCACACTAGTTTTCAACGCAGATTCCAAAAATGCGACCATATACAGGGGGTTCCATTAAAAAAAGAGCAATTTTAGGTTAAATCTTCGTAATGCGATGATCAGTTGATTTTTCGTGATCACCTTCGAATAGAGCAGGGAAATCTCCGTAACTTTCGTATTTAATATTTTCCTCTAATTTCAAAAATGAAGCCGTCAGGGAGAGAAGAGGCAGTCAACCACATCAGTAACTAGCAACTCGAAAAGTATTCGGGTTAGACCCGTCATGCGACATATCAAATCACACTACTTTTCAACGCAGATTCAAAAAATGCGATCATACACAGGGTGTTCCATTAAAGAAGAGTAAGTTTAAGTCATACCTTCGTAGTGCGATGCTCAATTGTTTTTTCGCGGTCACCTTAAAATGGAGCAGGACTATTTCTACAACTTTTGTATGTAATATTTTCTTCTCATTTCAAAGGTAAAGACGCCAGCGAAGAGAGAGATAGCCGATCGCATTAATGATTAGCAACTCGAAAACTATTCGGGTTAGACCCTTCATGTGACACATCAAATCGCACTAGTTTTCAACGCAGAATCCAAAAATGGAATCATATACAGGGTGTTTGTTAAAAACAAGAGCAACTTTAAGTCTTATCTTCGTAATGTGACACTCAACTGTTTTTTTGTGTTCACCTTCGAATGGAGCGGGACTATTTTTACAACTTTCGTATTTAACGTTTTTTTTTCTGATTTCAAAGGTAAAGACGTCAGCGAGGGGAGAGACAGCTGATCACAATGATGACTAGCAACTCGAAAACTATTCGAGTTAGACCCATCATGCAACGCATCAAATCACACTAGTTTTCAACGCAGAATCCAAAAATGCAATCATATACAGTGTGTTCCTTTAAAAAAACGTAACTTTAAGTCATATCTTCACAACGCGATGCTCAATTGCTTCTTCGCGCACATCTCGAATGGAACAGGACTATTTCTACAACTTTCGTATTTAATATTTTCTTCTAATTTCAAAGGTAAAGACGCCAGGGAGAAACTGGTGATCGTATTAATGACTAGCAAATTGTTACGGTCGATTTTACGCCTAAACGCGTTTGTTTACTTGGGCTATTGTCTCGCAGTTTCTTGCCGACTTTAGGTATCATTTGAATTTTCTGGAAGCCAGTTGACGCCATTGACGGTCCGGCGCACTTGAATTTTTGCACTGTTCGAGGTGTGGCAGTCGAAGAAAGTGGTGTGGTTGGTGTGCACGTGATTTTCCTCCGTTGATCCCTTGAGAAATTCTACCACTTCACGGGATTGATGTGCGAACTGTTCGTCCCTCAGGACGCTGAGGAGTCAACGGAAGGTTCACGGTATTGTGCCACATTTAAATTCTACGTTAAATTTTGTTATTAATTTTTTTAAAGAAGAAAAGTGCGTTGAAGTCTTTCGCCTTATGCACTTTTATCTGACTGCTTTCGTATTTGTCGCCGTGTTTAATTATCACTATCACGCTTGCACCTTGGCGGGACAAGTTTTCTGTCCTCACCTGCCGTATTTCTATTAAAATTTATTTAAATTGGCGGATGGTTTTCTTTTGTACTTCTCTCTTTGCGAACCGTATTTTTGGAATTGGGGATCACCGTTCCTTCCTTCGGAACGGATTACTTCGGCGTTGAACCAACTGGTAAAGGGAATTTCTCTCCTGTTGGGGAGATTCCTTTGGTTGCAAGCGGTTGCGATCAACAATAGGTGGCGCCCCTTTAGATCCACAGTTACCTGTGCGAAACTGTCTGCCCACGCCCTTCTCCACTGACTCGGGATTTTGGTCGCAGCATCAGCAGCGGGCGATCCATTCGCTATCGAGTAACATGACGTACACACTAGGGAAGACATCGGGTACCCGAATACTACCCGTATAATTGCTACCCGGGTATCATTTTTTTATCCGGGTACCCATTATTACCCGGGTACCCGAATGCTACCCGTATAAATTTTACCCGAATACTACCCGTATGAATATTACCCGGGTACTACCCGTATAATTGTTACCCGGGTATCATCCTTTATCCTGGTATCCGTTATTACGGCGAAATTTGTCAGCGCAGAATCCCGACGAAACTTATATCTATCGTAAGATCGTTCGCTTCGATCGGAAAGACACTAACAGTCTGCATTTGCAGTGAGTCGGAAACCCACAGGTATGTATTAAGTATTAATATGTATGTACTAGGTATTCTTTCTTTAACAATCGTAGATAATTTTTATTTTAATTATTTTTGTTTTTTGTACATACACGTATAAAAAAATATAACATTTTTAAATTACCAAACAGTTGTGAGCTTAAGTAAAAAATAAATTTTTGTTGACATTTATAGTAACGCATATGCACTTAAGTTCATGGTCAATCGGCTATAACGGTCGTAGCGAATTCTTTTGTGTACCTGTAAGTCGCACAAATAATGTTATTTCCTAATTGAAATATGTAAAATATTTATATAAATATAATTAAACAATGCTGCAGTATAATATTATAGTAATGAAAAGTGTATAATATTATAATAATTCTACGTGTCAACATTAATTTTCTTTGATTCCAGATAAAAAATTATTCAGCAAAAGTAGATTTCAAATGCCTCCGAAAAAATTCAAAAATTCCATTGTTTGGAAAAACTTCGAAGAAGTAAAAGATGGTAAAAAAGTTAAATGCAAAATTTGTAATTCTGAATTAAGCTATTCTTGAGGATGTACAAGTTCCTTAGTAAAACATTTGAAATTTGTTCACAAAAATATATTTAATACTACCGCAGAAAGTATTAATAAAGCCAGTACATCTCGCCTTGATAATTTTGGAGTTACTGTAGGAAAACCTTGCAGTAACAACAGGAAAACAATTATAGATAAAATGCTTTGTGATGTAGTGACGGAAAATAGTTTACCTCTTGCTTTAGTGGAGTCAAAAAGTTTACGAAAGCTGTTAATATATTTAGAACCAAATTATAAACCGATTTCTTATGAAACTGCTAAGACAATTATAGAACATCAAGCTTTGCAAATAAAAAAGGACATAAAAGAGAAAATTAAAAATATTAAAACAATACCTAATGTTGCTTTAACGGTGGATATATGGACTTCTATAAATAATGATAGTTTCTTGGCTGTAACTTCGTCTTATATTGATGATGACTGGATACTGAATACACCGACTTTGGAAACGCACAACTTGACAAAACGACATATGGCCGACTATTTGAGTAATGAGGTATCAGAAATAATAACTGACTGGCAAATTGAAAATAATGTTGTGGCAATTGTTCACGACAATGCTAGCAATATTAAAAATATTGCTAGCAAGATAAATAAAGACTGGTACGATATAAGTTGTGCTGCGCATACATTACAGATATGTATAAACAATGCTATGGGACTTGGCAAAATTGCCGATGATAATAAAATATTACAGACAATCAATGCTGCAAGTAAATTGGTTGGTTTTTTTCACCGGAGTTGTTTGGCAACTAACGAATTATTAAAAAGGCAACGTACAAATTCTACTGAAGCTACTGACCTAGATAACAGTTCCGAGTCAGAAAACAAGCCCTTAAAATTAATTCAGTACAGCCGAACTCGATGGAACTCAATATATGACATGTTTGAACGTCTTCATAAATTACGTTGGGTAGTTATTGCTGTTTTGAGTGATAGGAGCATAATGAAATTAATAGATGCTAATAATTTGGATTTAAAATCTGAAGAATGGAATCTAATAGAAAATATATTACCTATTTTAAAACAACTCAAAATTGCCAATTCTTTGTTTTGTGCGGAATATAATGCCACCATTTCTTCTATTTTACCCGTAGTAAATACATTAATATCAAGTCATCTGCAGATAAATAAATCTGATGATGTTATAATATCAAAATTTAAAAATGATTTAAGAGTAAATATTATTAATAAATTTCAACCCAAGTAAAATATAATATTAGGAATTGCAACTGCGCTTGATCCTCGGTATAAGTCTTTAACTTTTATGAATTCAGAATTTAAACAGAAAATTTATGATAAAACAGAAGAGTATTTAGCATCTGATGCAACGACCAGCGGATTAACAGATATAAACTCAGAAACTTTTGGTGAAGACGAGGAGTACAATTTTTTTGGTTCTTGCCTGAATGATAATAATATACAGCCTACAGAATCAGAAACACAGAAATATTTTAAGCTTCCTACTTTACATTTTAAAAATAATCCATTAGAATGGTGGAAAAATAATGAAAAGTATTTTCCAATACTATCGAAATTCGCCAAAAGGTATTTATGTATACCGGCGACCTCAATTGCTTCGGAAAGACATTTTTCAGCAACCGGACGAACAGTTTCAAAAACAAGAAATAGGCTTTCACCAGAAACAATGGAGACACTAGTATTTGTGAGTAGGAATAAAATTTACTGAATTTCTTAATTCATTATATTGTATTTGTGTGTATTTTATGTTCAGAATGTAGGTTTGTAAGAAAATGACAAATCACTACTGCACTGCACTTATTCACTGTATTTTAAACTCAGAAAAAATGTTAAATAATTCTGATTTATTTTTTCTTTTCTACGACATCGAAATTTATTTACTTCATTTTATTAACAAATTAGTTTTGTAGATATATTAATATTCAACAGAATTTCCAAAACGTTCCTCTTTCAAGATGTTCAATTCTTCTAAATTGTTTAATAATAAAAATATTAACAAATCATGAGAGAGAATTCTTTTTCTCATGTTCAGAGAAGTTCCTAATTAGTGTAGTGTGATGTTGATTGGCATTTTTTTCTGCATCCTATATATACCTTCGTTAAAGACTTGATTGTTTTAAAAGAAGTTTGATATTTCCTTTTCTGTTATTTATTATATGAAAAACGAAATATGATTTATTTTTGTTATTATTTATAATGTTCATTTTTATTTATAGTTATTTTGTTACTTTTCGATGTTAAAAAAAATAAATTGTTATTACACGATAAAAACTTAATTATTTTTAATATTCGAATACTCATATAAGATTCGTGTATCCGTTTAAGTTGAAATATCCAAACTTATACGGTTACGAATTTACACGGGTACTCGAAATTATACGGGTATTGGAACTTGTACGGGTACCTGACTTTATACGGGTACCCGAATTTTATACGGGTACTTGACTTTATACGGGTACCCAACTTTATACGGGTACCCGTGTCTGATCCCTACTTTATTTTTATACGGGTACCCGAGATCATATGATTACCCGAGCACGATACGGGTACCCGGGTAGTACCCGGGTATTTTATTCGGGTACCCGGGTAGCTGAAACACACGGGTATGTCATCCCTAGTACACACTCGACTTTTGGGACTAGTTGGCGCTTTGTCCTTTGTCGCGATTTTTATTTTTTTTGTTTTCGAAACAAACTCGAAAACCATTCGGGTTAAACCCATCATGCAACATAATAGGGGTGCAGAAAGCGGACAATTGCCTTTCGGTAATTCCAAGGCGGCAAATTGAAACAAACGAAAACTAAATTAAACAAAAAAATATCTTCGAGAGTCACTTTGGCGTTTTAACTTGAGCACGGCGGATTTTTTTTTCGGTTCGTCGTTCGCAAATAATCGTGGAAAGTTTTAAGAATTTCAAGGAAAAATTCCACACTTTTTTGTGTGCTTTTCCTCTCTCGTTGTTAATTTTCTATGTAATTAATAATCAGTAATTAATAAGTAAGTAAATCAGCACGTTCCGCGTACTTTTAGTTTTTTGTCTCCGCTCGTCATTAATTAGCGCAAAAAGCACAGGAAAAAAAAAAGGTAAACGCAAGGCGAAAAATTCGCGTGACTGAGACTGGAAAGCGACAGAAAAAAGCGACGAATTAAAATACCTTATTACGTCAGGCAGCTCGTAATGGCACAAGAATTTGAGGAAAAAACCGCGCGAAAACAGAAAACAAATGTTAGTTTAAAAATCGCTTGTTATCGACACGATTTATGCAACTATAGGCGAGATTGTCGCAATCACAAATGTTTATCAAGCAATTCAGTTTCCCTTCCGTCTCTTTCCATCCTTGCTCCTCGCCTATGCTCGTTTCTCTCTCGGAAAAGCAACACCGAGGCAGACAGCTGATAAGAGCCGGTTTAAAAAAAATCGCGAGTATCTAAACCGCAGAATTTATTTTAGTGTGTTTACGATCGCAAGTCATCGCGTGCACTGATAACGAAGGATCGCAACGAGTGCAGAATTGCACCACCGATAACCCCACCAAAAAAAAAGGAAACAAAAGCGAATCTCTCGGGTCGAGAAACGTGCCCCCGCAACAGCTGTTAACACTTCACCTTAAATCGACCAATCAGATTAACGATTTTTTTCTTTTCTCCGCCAAGAAACAAAATCCACGTGCTCTTTTTAATTTCGCAACAAGTGCAGAATTGCACCACCGATAACCCCACCAAAAAAAAACGAAACAAAAGCGAATATTTCGGGTCGAGAAAGTGCCCCCGCATCAGCTGTCAACAACTTCACCTTAAATCGACCAATCAGATTAACGATTTTTTTCGTCTCTCCGCCAAGAAACAAAAACCACGTGCTCTTTTTTATTTTAAATAACTGCTGGCGTTGCGTTTCGAACCAATCAGAATCGAGATATGTACTTTTGTTTCCTAATTAAAAAAAAAAACAGTTCTTCGGAGGAGGTCCAATCAAAATAGTTGGAGGGAACAAGCGCGAAATCTTGTCCAATTAAAGGGTGACTGCCCTTCTTTTCTGGGTTGTTAAAAAAAACAATTCTTTAGAGGAGGAAATCCAATCAAAATTGTTGGAGGGAACACTTGCGAATTCTTGCATAATCAGGGGGTAACTTCCCCTCGGTTCATCAAAGTGTGCCCACAGATTTGATTGGTGGCTGGAAATCAAATCAATTGAGGAGACACGTGCGCAAGGAAGGGGTAATTCCCCTTTCCCCTCGTCAGAGTTAACTGTCTAAATGGAAACCGTACAAAAAAGAAGAACAAAAACAAAAGCAAATTTTTGCGCTCACAAAATTTAAGCGTCGTCGTGCTAACAGCAACCAATCAAATTTGACGAACAAAAGCAAATAAGCAAATCTTTGCGTTCCCAAAGTTTAAACGTCGCCCTAAAATTAACCAATCAAATTTGACGAGCACAAATAGAGGCGCTTACAAAAATCAAACATCGCCCTAAAATCAACCAATGAAATCTGACATATCATGTGCTTAAACGTTGTCGTGAAATGAAGCAATCAAATTCGTCGAACAAAAACAAAAGCAAGTCTTCGCGTCCACACAGTTCAAGGGTCGTCCTAAAACCAACCAATCAGATTTGACGAAGAAAAACAAATCTTCGCGACCACGGAATTAAGTCGCACTGAAACCAACCAATCAAATTTGACAAACAAAAACAAACGTCGCCTAAAGTCGATCAATTCTTGTGCGAGGAGGGGGTTGACTCTCCCTTATTCCATCCAAATAATTCTGATTGGTTTGCTAAACACTGTAATCTAAAGGAGGTAAGTTTTCCTAGTAGACTGTTGATGACGTCATTCTAATTAATGACATTAATAAAAACATATTTTAATTATCAAACTGACTGACAGCTGATTTTTTTATAGCTGTCAAAGTTTTAATAAAATTTGCTAGTAGATTATTGATGACGTCATTCTAATTAATCACCCCAATAAAAAAAAGATTATATTTTGATTGTCAAATTGACTTACATTTGATTTTTTTACTGTTTGACAGCCGTCAAAGTCTTAATAAACTTTTCTTGCAGACTATTTACGACGACTTTCTAATTAATTAAATGTAATTAATAAAACATACTTTAAATATCAAACTGACTGACTTTCACAATTTGACAGCTGTCAAAGTTTTAATAAATGTTTCTAGTACACTGTATATGAGACGTCATTCTAATTAATCACGTTAATAAAAAAAATATTTTAATTATCAAACTGACAGCTGTTTTTTTTTTAGAATTACGTCAACTGTCAGAGTTTGATTAAATTTCCTGATTAATCACATTAATAGAACACACTCATATTTTAGTTATGAAACTGACTGACAATTGATTTTTTGTCAATTACAACATCTGTCAAAGTTTTAATAAAATTTTCTAATAGATTATTGATGAAGTCATTCTAATTAATCACGCCAATAAATTAAATCTTATGTTTTGATCGATTTTTTGACTATTTGACAGCTGTCAAAGTTTTAATAAACTTTTCTAGCAAACTGTTTATGACGTCTTTCTAATTAGTTACATCACTAAAACACTAGTGTACAGTAAATGACATCATTCTAATTGATCACATTAATAAAATATTATTTCAATTATTAAACTGTCAGCTGATTTTTTGACAATTAATTAAACTGACAAAGTTTTAATAAAATTTTCTAGTAAACTTTTAATGACGTCAATCTGATTAATCACGCCATTAAAGATATCTTGTGTGTTGATTGATTTTTTAACTATTTGACAGCTGTCTAACAGACTGTTGATGATGTCTTTCTAAATTAATTACATCAATAAAACACTGGTGTACAGTAAATGACATCATTCTAATTAACCACATTAATAAAAAATGATTTTAATTATCAAACTAACTTACAGTTGATGTTTTGACAATTACTTCAACTGCCAAAGTTTTAGTAAAATTTTCTAGTAAATTTTTAATGACGTCAATCTCATTAATCACGCCAATAAATATACATATCTTGTGTGTTGATTGATTTTGTTGACTATTTGACAGCTGTCAAAGTTTTAATAACTTTTCTAGCAGACTGTTTATGACGTCTTTCTAATTAGTTGCATCAATAAAACACTCATGTACAGTAAATGACATCATTCTAATTGATCACATTAATAAAAAATGATTTCAATTATTAAACTGTCAGCTGATTTTTTGACAATTAATTAAACTGACAAAGTTTTAATAAAATTTTCTAGTAAATTTTTAATGATGTCAATCTAATTAATCACGCCAATAAAGATACATATCTTGTGTGTTGATTGATTTTTTTGACTATTTGACAGCTGTCAAAATTTTAATAACTTTTCTAACAGACTGTTGGTGATGTCTTTCTAAATTAATTACATCAATAAAACATTGGTGTACAGTAAATGACATCATTCTAATTAACCACATTAATAAAAAATGATTTTAATTATCAAACTAACTTACAGTTGATGTTTTGACAATTACTTCAACTGCCAAAGTTTTAGTAAAATTTTCTAGTAAATTTTTAATGACGTCAATCTCATTAATCACGCCAATAAATATACATGTCTTGTGTGTTGATTGATTTTGTTGACTATTTGACAGCTGTCAAAGTTTTAATAACTTTTCTAGCAGACTGTTTATGACGTCTTTCTAATTAGTTGCATCAATAAAACACTCATGTACAGTAAATGACATCATTCTAATTGATCACATTAATAAAAAATGATTTCAATTATTAAACTGTCAGCTGATTTTTTGACAATTAATTAAACTGACAAAGTTTTAATAAAATTTTCTAGTAAATTTTTAATGACGTCAATCTAATTAATCACGCCAATAAAGATACATATCTTGTGTGTTGATTGATTTTGTTGACTATTTGACAGCTGTCAAAGTTTTAATAACTGTTCTAGCAGACTGTTTATGACGTCTTTCTAATTAGTTACATCAATAAAACACCCATGTACAGTAAATAACATCATTCTAATTGCTCACATTAATAAAAAAACTAACCGACAGCTGATTTTTTGACAATTACTTCAAAGTTTTAATAAAATTTTCTAGATTATTGATGACGTCATTCTAATTAAACGCGCCAATAAAGAAATCTTGTTTTAATTGATTTTTTGACTATTTGACAGCTGTCAAAGTTTTAGTAGACTTTTCTAGCAGACTGTTTGTGACGTCTTTCTAAATTAATTACATCAATAAAATACTGGCGTACAGTAAATGACATCATTCTAATTGATCACATTAATAAAAAATGATTTTAATTATCAAACTAACTGACGGCTGATTTTTTGACAATTACTTCAACTGTCAAAGGTTTAATAAAACTTTCTAGAAGATTTTTGATGACGTCATGTCATTCTAATTAGTTACGTCAATAAAAGAGTCTTGTGTTTTGATTGATTTCTTAACCAGCAGACTGTTTGTGACGTCTTTCTAATTAATTACTTCAATAAAACACTAGCATACAGTAAATGACATCATTCTAATTGATCACATCAATCAAAAGTGATTGTAACTATCAAACTAATTGATAGCTGATTTTTTGACAGTTACTTCAACTGTCAAAGTTTTAATAAAATTTTCTAAGCTTTCCTAGTAGACTCTTCCGACGTGATTCTAATTAATGACATTAATAAAAAAAACACATTACAATTATCAAACTGACTGACAACTGATTTTTTGACAATTACGACAGTTGCCAAAGTTTTAGTAAAAGTTTCTAGTAAATTATTGATGACGTCATTCTAATTAATGACGCCAATAAAAAATCCTATTTTCTCTTGTCAAATTGACTAACATCTGATTTTTTTTACAATTTGACAGATGTCAAAGTTTCAATAAATAAATAATCACTTTGATTAATCACATTAATACAAGACATTTTAATTATCAAATTGACAGCTGTTTTTCTGACAATTACCTCAACTGTCACAGTTTGATTAAATTTTCTAAGTTTTCTAATAGACTGATGATGACATCATTCTAATTAATGCCATTAATAAAAAACATATTTTAATTATCAAACTGATTGAGAACTGATTTTTTGACAATTACTTCAACTGTCAAAGTTTTAATAAAATTTTCTAGTAGATTATTGATGACGTCATTCTAATTGATCACGCCAATAAATAAATCTTATATTTTGATCGTCAAATTGACTAACATCTGATTTTTTTTTTACAATTTGACAGTTTTTAATAAATGTTTCTAGTACACTGTAGATGACGTCACTCTGATTAATCACATTAATAAAAAAAAACATTTTAATTATCAAATTGACAGCTGCTTTTCTGATAATTCCGTCAACTGTCACAGTTCTATTAGGTCCAATCAGAGGGATCCAATCAAAGGGCGACTTCCCCTCTCTTCCTGAGAGTATGGCTGCAGATTTGATCGGGTGTTCGGAAAACAATCGTCAACTCAAGTCAATCCAAAATTCAAATTTTCGGACCAAACAAAATTTGACGAATTTTTTGGCGGGAAAAAATTAGTTTGTCAGAAAATCGAACAGCCCAAAAAAGAAGGACTTGCGATTCGAGGTACTTTTATTTTATGCAGCGGGGGAAGATGTGGAAATAAAAATGTGAATTTTTTTTGCTAGGGGGGAGAACCAATCAAAGTTGGAGGGAATGCACGCGAATCTAATTATTGCGTAATTAGGGGGTTATTTCCCCTCTCGCATTTAAAGGATGTATGCAGGTTTTTGATTGGTTGCTGGAAAACAATGGAATAGGGGAGGCGGAATCAAAGCGTTTTCAGGCGAAAAACGAAAAGACAAACCCCTCTACGGGGCTTATTATAAAACAGTTGCCCAGAGGAACGTTTTAAGGGGGGACTCTCCCTTTCCCTTTGAACGTTTGAAGTACAAGAGCAAATTTGACTGGATTGTAAAAATACAGTTTTCTAGAAAAGAACGAACCGGAACTTCCTGAAGTAAAGAGATTAGCGAGTTCCTTGCGCAAGAAACATTGCCCCCTCGCAAAGTCCATCCACGGTAAAGATATTGAGCGATAAATAACAAGTGCTTACCTCACAATTTCCGGGGGAAAATTTCCGTTTCTTTTTCTTTCTATCACAGAACACGTTCAGCTCGGTCACAAACTCAAGGAACTTTCACCGTCTACGGAGAAGGCGGCCGCGAAACGTCTTGGATTTCGCGCGCGAACTGACGCTCGTCGACGGTCGTAGCTATTTAAGTTGGGTTTTCGTAGTCGACCCTCCCGCGGCCCGGACTTTGCCAAAAATCGGGTCGCTTGCGTTGCCTTGAACGCGCGCTGTGAGAAAAGCCAAGAGAAAAAAATAAATCGAGTCAGCTGGGAGTGACGAGGCACTAATTGTGTCATTAGCTGCACGTGACGGTGTCTTGGAGTTAATTCGGAACGCTTGAGAACTGGTTCTAGAGAACGTTCTGCGTTGTCGAAAAGAAAACCCCAATTGCGGGCCAAATGTCCTGCACGAAAGGATTATTAAAAAAATAATACACGTAGAGGTTCAGTTCAGAAAGGAACTTCCTGGAACGTTCCTTGGTGTTACATTCTAGTGTTTGTCACGATGGACCATATTTGAAAGAGTCTGTTGGGCGTATAATAGTAATTCTCAAATTGAATGTTCCTTTGTTACTCATTGTTAAATGTATCGAAATGTATCACAGAAAAACAGAAATTTTCACGAAAAGAAAAAAACGAAAACAAAATACTCTGAAACGAAACATTCTAGTTCAAATATTTAAGAAAGATATTCTTTTCTATAATTTCCAAATTTTCTTTATTACAAACTAGTTTCACCTATAAAGGCATCTTCAGTGTATCAAACCTTCAAGTTAAAAAATACATAATAGTAAAATATAATATTAAGTTAACAATAAAAATTACTTACGGGTATTTTATAAAATTAAGATTTTAAATTATGCGTAGAATAGATGTAAGTTGTATGTAGTTTTTGTAAAATGTCATGAAATAATAAATAAATAAATATTTGAAGAACGTAAAAATTTAGCTATGTGTTTTATTAGATACAGGTTACGAATTCAAATACAAGATTTCCAATCAATCGAACTAAAGAAATTATTTGTGTTGAAAAAAGTTTGTTCATTAAGAATAGCATTAGGAAATAAGAAAGTATGTAAAAATATTTCTAAATTTTCAGCGATATCTAATTTGGTACCTTTCAAAAAATTATGTAATAATTTTGTGTTAATTGTAGGGTCAAAATTATGGGAAGTTTCTAAAAGGTGATTAGCAAAACTAGCATCAGATTTATTTAAACGTAAAGATCGTAAGTGTTCTTTAATTCTAATTTGAAGACTTCTTCCAGTTTGTCCAATGTATACTGCTTGACATGAATTACAATTTAATGAATAAACTCCGCTTTTGGAAAAATTATCAATCTGATCTTTATTTTTACAAAATAAATTTGAGAAATTAACTTGATTTGAAAATGAAATTTGTATTCCTAATGTTTTTAATAATTTCTTTAGTTTGACTGACAAAGTACCCACATACGGAATAGAGAAAAAATTATTTATTGAATTATTATTTTCTGTAATTGTTGGGAAAATGATGTTGTTTAGTAATTTATTTCTAATTTTGTTAAAAATATTATGTATTGGTTTAATAGGAAAGTCATTAAGATAAGCAATTTGGATGATTATACTAATTTCTTTTCTAAAATTTATTTCATTCATAGGAACAGAAAAAGAACGATGAAAAAATGATTGAAAAGCAGCAAATTTATGTTCGAAAGGATGAAAAGACTTAAAATTTATGCAATTATATGTTTGTGTAGTTTTACGAAATATTTTATATTGAAGAGAGTTATTAAATTTCGTTATTGTTAAATCTAAGTAATTAATTGAATTATTAACTTCTTTTTCTAAAGTAAATTTAATTTTTGGATGTAATGAGTTAAATTCATCTAAAAGATTTATAAGAGAAGAAGATGGACCGTCATAAATAATAAGAATGTCATCAACATATCGAACATAAAATTTAATATAATTTTTGCAAGAATTAACTGAAGAAAAATATTCCGATTCTAATTTATCCATGAATAAATCTGCCAAAAGGGGTGATAAGCCACAACCCATTGCTAATCCATCTGTTTGAGAATAAAATTTATTGTTTAAAACAAAAAATTTTTGATCAAGAGTAATTTTTAACGAAGAATTAATGAATTTGGTATCTTCATCTGATAAGTTAGAAGAAATTAATAAATCATTAACAATTTCAATACTTTCAGAAGCAGGTATTGATGTAAAGAGATTGCAAACATCTAAAGAAATTAGTATACTATGATTTGAAATATAAGTTAGATTTAGTCTATCAATAAGATCGTAAGAATTTTTAATACTGTATTTCGGTTTGTATTGTAAATGACTTTTGTAAAATGAAACTAGAAATTTTGATAACACATGTGCTGGTGAATTAATAAAGGAAACAACTGGGCGTATTGGGCAATTAGGTTTGTGTGTTTTAGGAAGTCCGTATAACCTAGGAATTTGTGGATTCATTGTTTTAAGTGTATAAATGTTAACTAAAGAATTATTTTTATTATTATTTAGAAATTTTAGTAAAAGTGTACAATAAGAAGGTAAAGGATTATTTTGAAGTAATGAAACACCATTATTTTCAAGAAAAGATTCTACTTTATCTATATAAGTACGTTTGTCTAAAATTACTACTCCATTACCTTTATCTGATTTTGTAATTACAATGTTAGAACTAATAATTTTATTTTTAATTAAATGAACTTTTTTAATGAAATCTTTTTGAGAAAGACTAAGTCTTTTATGTTTATTATCAGCTATAGATTTATTAATGATGTGAGAAATTGTATTTTGTGTAGGTTTTTTTAAATGAATGTCTAATTTAGAAATAATATTTTCTATATTGATTACAAGTTTCTTAATACAATTAAAATTTAATTTTGATATAGGAGAAAATTTTAGTCCTAATTTTAGAATGTTTAATTCTGATTCATTAAAATTCATATTAGATAAGTTAAGAATGTTATGATTGAATTTATGAGTTAGATTCGGTGGATATTGAAATAAATCATTAACTTCATAATTTAAATTATGATATTTAGAAGTTTCAGGATTTTGAAAAGAATCAGATTCAGAAACGTTGGAATTTTTTGTATCAGACTTCGTAACCTCAGGTAAGAAATTATTTTCATTTTTGTTGTCAATAAATGACAGATAAGTGACATTAGAAAGAGTATCATTGTCAAAATTTTGTCTAACTGATGGAGAAAGTTGTACTGGAATTGATAAATTAGTGGGACTGTTAAAATGTTGTGTATAATTAATAGAATTTGTAGAAGAAGAATGTAAATTGTAAATGTGTGGGTTGTATAAATTGTTTAAACTATTATCAAAAAAGTTGGTAGGTAGAGTGTGTAAATTAGAGTTGTATAAATTGTTTCAAAAGTTATTTGAAAAATTATTAGGTGATATAGATAAGTTATTATAATATGAGTTGTTCAAAGTGTTGTTGGTGTATTTAAAATTAAAATTATAATCTACTGAAATGTCATGTGAAGAAGTTACATTTGTGACATTTGTACTGTCATTTATGTTTGAATTATAATTTCTTAAATTTGAATTAATAAGGTATTGTAACTTCTTCTCAAGATTTCTAAATCTAATATCAAATTTATGCATTGTGTACTCCTTAATTGTAGATTCCAAGACATCCCATTCTAGCCCATGGATCCTCTTGACAAGTTCTGAACGGAGGAAATATAGATTTCTCGATATTGACTGCAATTTTCCATACGAAGTTCTTATTTCAAAATTTAGCCAAAAACTTCTTGCCTTCATGATTGCTAGTTTTGAAGAATGAGTGTGGAGATTATTCTTCAGATTTCTTGTAATGAAATTAGGGAGAACACCATGACATTTGCATTTTTAGAGGAACCAAATGGTTAAAAATATGTTCTTTTTCTTGAAGGATAATTTTCTAAATTGTTGGAGTAAGACAGCTACAATTAACACAAAATTATTACATAATTTTTTGAAAGGTACCAAATTAGATATCGCTGAAAATTTAGAAATATTTTTACATACTTTCTTATTTCCTAATGCTATTCTTAATGAACAAACTTTTTTCAACACAAATAATTTCTTTAGTTCGATTGATTGGAAATCTTGTATTTGAATTCGTAACCTGTATCTAATAAAACACATAGCTAAATTTTTACGTTCTTCAGATATTTATTTATTTATTATTTCATGACATTTTAAAAAAAATACATACAACTTACATCTATTCTACGCATAATTTAAAATCTTAATTTTATAAAATACCCGTAAGTAATTTTTATTGTTAACTTAATATTATATTTTACTATTATGTATTTTTTAACTTGAAGGTTTGATACACTGAAGATGCCTTTATAGGTGAAACTAGTTTGTAATAAAGAAAATTTGGAAATTATAGAAAAGAATATCTTTCTTAAATATTTATAACAGAATCTATAAACAGCATAGAGAATTTCAACATTAATTCTAGTTCAAGTTCCGTTTACTCTGGGCGTTAGTTTTGATGAAACGGGACATTCTAGGATGTTCCGTTTACTCCGCGCGTTCGTTTTGAAATAGAACGTTCCGTTAAAGAAACAAAATCCATAAAATACATAAAAATTTTTGTGCGAGTATAAAATAAGAAAATCAAAAACAATTGACAATTTCCTGGTGAAGGTTTGATTTAGTTAGTTAGTTAGTGGATTACACAAACGAGTGATAAAACAATTAAAACGAAGAAAGATATTTTCAAAAATTTCGTTTGGTAATAAAAAAATAATCGAAAAATTTTTGCTCAACTGTAAATTAAAGAAAATCAAATTGATAAAAACAATTTAAGGAAAAGACGAGCTAAGTCAACCTCTGCAAATTTTATTAGTATTGTGGAGAAACCTATGACAGCGGTTTCATCTTATGAAAAAGACATTTTCATTATTGTGGAAAAACCCATGACCGCGGTTTCGTCATATTAAGTAAATGTCTTTTTCATTTCCACAATAAAAATCAAATTTGCAGAGGATGACTTAGCTTGTTTTTTCCTGAAATCTAACTTTGCAACAGCATGGAGTTTCTTTCTAAAAAAAAACTTTCTTGACCAAAACTTTGATTGTCAACTATTGCAAAAATCAATGATAAAACAGAGCCAATTCTCTCTCCTGTGTAAGTTCATTTACTAATTATTTTATCTTTGCTCTCTGCTTGTTCGCCAAGCAAAAAAATCGCATTCTTCTTTGTCAACAAAATGTGCAAACAAAGGAATTTTTTACATTTTTACAAATTGCCCACACACGCACACACACACACTGACACAGATAATTTTGAATGTAGAGGCTCGTGAGTGCCATCCACATCCAAAATTTATCACACAACAAATACACTTTACGAGCAAGAATCAGTCTATGAGATACACTGCAAATTGCATCATCGGAGCAGGAGCCGCTGCAGTAAACAACGAAGTAAGAAAGAAAATAAGAATAACGATAACCAAAATAAGAAACGAAAAAAAAAATAACAAATTACCCTGAGAGAACGGAGCAATAAATTAATACACAAAAGAAAATAAAACAAATACCCAAGCCGGGGCATAACACAGCATAAAAATTGGCTTCACCAACGTGGGGGGCACGGTTCGTCTGAATACAACTTTACTTTGAAAAAAATGTCCATGTTTAATTTATGTTTATATCAACTTTTAACAGTCTTGTTTATCAAAAAACATTAACTTTTAAATCTTTGGACGACGAGTTTTTTTTTAATTAAGAGTTATTTTAGAAATATCAACAATTTTTATGTATTTCACAAATTGTATATACAGAAACTAAACAAATTAATAAGGAAACAACAATATTTTTGTATGTTAATTATACATTTTAATTTACAAATGAATGCTATTGTAGAATCTAACACAGCTTAAAGTTTTTGGGACTTCATATCTCTGCCATACTTTTTCAAAATCTGCGTGTACGGCTTCAGAAGCTTGTTCACTGAAATGTCCTAAACTCTGGTTCTCGTATTTACAGAATTCTTCAACATGGTGAAATATGGCGTGGATCTTTGGTGTTACTCTTAATCTAATTCAATGAAATCCTGCCGGAATTGATGGATTGTCTTTTCAAAATCAGATGCCAAGTTATTACCAAAATATGACTTAACAACCAATTCTAAACTCGACAAACATTTGACATATTTTAAATAGTTAATTGGAGAAATGGAACGCAAAACATCAATTTTTGAAAGCAATAAACGACTAGAGTTGCCATTAAAAGAACCTCCGTGAAGGGCTTCCCGCTGTACATGGCAAATCTCTGTCCATTTCTTGCAAATGTCTGGAAATTCTTTTAAAATTGCATTATAAATTGTATTAACTGCTCCTAGCATCAAGTGTAATTCCGGTGGAGGAATAATTTTCAAAATTTCTGCGCTTTCAGGTAATTCAATAATAGGTGGATAAATGCAGTTACTAAATTTTTTCATATCCTTTTTATCGCCTCCAGATATTAACCATTTTCTATGATTTTCCAAGTTATCTTCAAGTGTTTTTAATGTCCCATTATTGAGTAACTGATATCTATTTACATTACACCATGTGCAAGGATATATCGAACTATGGGACATTATTCCTGTAAGTATATTTGCCAATTTTAAATCGGTTGCAATATATAATTTTCCAACATCATTCAATTTTAATAATTGCCACAGCTTCTGTACGTTATGATAGTTTTCTTGTACGCCGCATACTATACCAAGGATAAATAGTTGCTTGACACCAGAGTCTTTCATTGTTTTATTTGAGTTTTTTTTGCCATGTATATAACTATTATCTTGTAAACTTACACAAACTTTTAAAAAACCTCCTCCTCCATCTATTCCAATTTTAATATTTACGTCTTCTTGGGGACATTTTCTTGTATAATAATAATAATAATAAACGTCTTTATTTTCTTGGCGGGGTTCAGCTAAGCTGCTCTACCACCCAACCAAGTTAATTAGCTACAAATTGCTAAACATAGATAAATATTTACATGAATACATATACCTATAAGCAAATAAATAAGTTCGGTACAACCAAAACTGAACAATTAGTCATTGTTGCAGGGAAAAGAGGTATTCACGATATTTTCTCTTGAACGAAGCAAGTGGCAGTGACCTAGTCTCACGAGGCACTGAATTATAAATTTTAACGGCAGCATAAGAAAAGGACCTTTCAAAAAGTGAGGTTTTGTGAAGTGGAATACGTAAACCACTCATACGACGGAGATGTCTATCATGAAACATGGATCTTGGAGTTAAAAGTAAATTAAGATACGGGGGAGACGAAGTGATGCATACCTTATGAACTAGGTTAGCGCTATGAAGAAGTCTTCTATTAGCCATATTAAGCCAGTTAGCATCATGAAGTTTATGTGACACATGGTCACTTCTCCTCAGACCATAGATAAGGCGAAGGCAAGAATTTTGCATTCTCTGTATCCTCTGACTAGTTTTAAGATCTATGCAAGGGCCATAGACAGAATCAGAGTAATTGAATAGGGATAAAATAAGTGAATCACATAGTTGAATTCTCAAGGATGTAGGAAGAAATTGCCTATTCATGTATAGGTGTTTTAGTGAAGAGTAGGATTTTTGTATTAATTTACTAATATGGCAAGAAAATCTGAGATTTTCATCAAGAGTAACACCTAAACATTTAACCGTTTTAGAAAACGGAATTAGACTATTATTGATATTTATGTTCATATTGTCTATGGCCCTCTGACGATCTTTAATATTGCCAAATATAATAGCTGAAGACTTTATAGGGTTTGTATGAAGTGAATGATTATTAGAAATATTTATTAAACGCTGAATATCTTCATTAACTAAAATAGAAGCAGTATTTAAATCTGCCAACTTGAAGCTAAAATATAGTTGGGTGTCATCTGCATAGCAATGAAAAGAACAAGATTTTATTTGTGAATAAAAGTCACAGGTATACAGAGAATACAAAAGTGGTCCAAATATCGACTCTTGAGGAGCTCCTGATGTTACAGGTCGGAAGGAAGATTTTGAATTATTAATGAAAACAGCCTGTGTCCTATTGTTTAAGTACGAATTTATGAAACGCACAGCAAGATCACTAAAACCGAGAAAATGAAGTTTTGCACACATCAGTCTATGATTGATGGTATCAAAAGCTTAAGAATAGTCGATCAACACAAGGACAAATCACCTTTATCTGAAGCCTTTAAGATATCATCACTAACTTTAAGTAAGGCTGTACTCGTGCTATAGCCCATCCTAAAACCCGACTGTACAGGAGATAATATATTATATGTGTCTAAATAAGACTTAATCTGGCTAACAGCAAGCTTTTCAAGAATTTTTGATAAGACTGGTAATAAAGAAATTGGTCTTAAATCATTAAAAGAAGTAACATGTTTAACTTTAACAGTGGGTATAACTAAGGATTGCTTCCAAGCTTCAGGGAATTCACCATGAGTAAAACAATAATTTATAATATGGGCAATATATTTGGTCAAAAAAGGAAGGCATAATTTTATCATTCCTATAGAAATACTGTCATATCCACAAGCTTTCGATTTAATGGTATAAATAATTTTTTCAACAGAATTTTCGGATACCACATTAAATTTAAATAGGGTATGATCATTATCAAGACGATTATTTAGGTAGTAAGATAAAGTATTTACATCAACGGGATTACTCATTTGATTTACTGTATCAAGAAAGAAATTGTTTATGTTATCAGGATCACTGAAAGCGTCAGGCAGATATTCTTGATACTGCGTTTTAGTGACTCCCATTGTTCTCAAAGTATGCCAAGTTCGTTTTAAATTTTTTTGTCTGCATATATATTCTAACTACGCTTTTTTCTCTTGACGTATAGAGGTGGTGACAGTATTTCGTAAAAGCTTATAGTAATTCCAATCTGTATCCCTTTTAGAATGCTTAAATTTATTCAAAGCATTATTACGTAGTTTAATCATTTTACGCACTACATCCGTGAGCCAGGGAGCAGGTGCCTTAGTCACCCTTATAGTCTTTAAAGGGGCGTAAATATCAAAGAGTGCTAGAAGATTGTTACTTAAAAACTGAACTTTATCATTAAGGTCTACAATATGAAAAATGTTGTCCCAAGGGATCGAACGTAGACCGTCATAGAATCTCTGTTGATTAAAATTCCTAAAGTCTCTACAAGTAAATGTACGTGAACTCGGAGCTGGAGTATTACAATTTAAAGCACAAAAAACCAGCCTATGATCAGTGAAATGCATGTCAATCACACCCTTATTGACAACAAAATCAGGGTTGCTAACGCATATGACATCCAGCAAGGTACTACTGTAATTAGTAACTCTAGTCGGTTCATCAATGATTTGAACAAAACCATAGGAATCTAACAGAGTTAAAAAGTTATTGACATTAGTATTAGTCAGATTAAAGAGATTAATATTTAAGTATGTTTTATATAGAATAAAAAGTTTTTAACGTCGTTACAAAATACCGTTGTCTGAATTGCAGTTGATTTAACTTCTCGATTTACTTCCTCTACATATCTAATTTCAGTCTTATCGAAAAATGAATCCAGAGAATGATATTTTTCTTGTAGTTTTGTTTTTAAATTTGATTCAATGAATTTTGTTCCTAAAGATTTACGTAATTCTGATGCCAATTTCAGTGTTTTATTAATGCTTAAATCGATAGAAGATTGTATTTTAGAAAATACTTCTACTGATAATTTTGTTTTATCTGCCTGAGTTTCCTTCGCGGACTTAAATTGTATTGCAATTGGACGTCCTGTGCTTGTAGATAGTGTCATTGCCTTTTCAGCAGTATTTTCTTTACATTTTATTATTGCTGAAGCAGTCTTTTCTTTAGATTTTGGGGAACCAGCAATCGTTAATGCATTTAAATATTTTTGGTCTTTTGTGCAATGATGGGATTTTCCCCTGGAAATTGCACTTAAACAATATGTACACAGTTTAATGGATTTATTTTTGTTAATTTTATTTGAATTAGATTTTGATGGGCGACCTAAGTTTGTTTGTTTATAGAACTTGTTATTCACAGGTGTAGATCTTGTAACTTCGCAAAGTAAGCACGTACAAATGGAGTTACCTCTTGTTATTGACTGTGGACGAATATCCAATTTGGAATAGTCGATCTGTTGGATTTTTCTTTTAAAGTTGTGTCTGCCATATTCTTCAACAACTATTCTACAAGTGCCACAGAGCGAACATGGAAACTTAGAATTTTGCAGCGAATATTCGTTGATAAAATATTTTTTCAAAGTTTCTAATTGCCCGATGCTAATTTTTCTCATTCCCTTTGATTTTCCAAAACACACTAAACACACCGCTAATCTATTTTCTTCGTGAGTTTTCATTTGAGCATAGAATAATTACTCTCAAACAATAACGAATTGCAATAGCAAAGTTAATTGACGCCAGATGTCAAGCAGTTTGTCAAACAAAAATTTTCGATTCACAGCATACTAAATAAATTACTTAAATTACATTAGAGAGTCTGATTCTGATCACTGTAAGCCTACTTGTTCATATTTAATTTACGTCTCCGGCATATGAAAAGGGATTTAATTTTGCAAAACAACATATTCAATATGTTCCTGACAAAATTAACAATTTACTTGAAAACCAATCGTTGAATGATTTTGCACAATATACTTTTTTGTACAGAAAGTTATAAGGAATTGTTTGAAATAAAAATTAAACGTGGACATTTTTTTTAAACAAAAGTGTCAGTTGGACTAACCGTGGGGCCAAAAAGAGAACATTTGTAACAAAAGTAATAAGTAAAGACATACCTACTATGTTTCTTGATATCTCATATCATGAGAAATGCACTTTAATAACACTCACATGTTACCAGCGGAGATACTTGCAAATATACAAAAGTGAGACATTAGTAACGTAATATGACATATGAATTCTACAAAAATATACAAGGAGAAGTGGAATACGACAAACACAACAAAATTTTAAGAATGACGTGAATGGAAAAGAACGGCGGAGAACGTAAGAAAATAAGGAAAACTGTAAATACACAAAATGCGAAAAATAAGACATTCAAAAATAATCGACGAATCGTTAGAAAATCAAAGGACTGACGAGAACTGAAACGGTCGCGGAATTTGTTTTCAAAACAAAATCGGTTATTGCGTGTTAATTTCGAATAACAAATGACTTTAAAAATGATAAACAAGGACTAAATATTTTTTCTTAGATTTTTTTTGTTTTTAAATGAAATTTTGTGTTTACTCTAATTGTATAGATTCTTGGAGTTGGAGTGTGGGGACAAGTGTTCAGATGGATTGGGGCAATATTGCCAATGACACGTGGCACGTAATTCGGATAAGAAATACAGGGTCTTCATTATACCCCACTTGATCAAATCGTGCCTGATAGTTAGGCAATATCACTACAAACGATTGACAGAACCGCGGCATTCATAATAACGTTGATCTATGGTTATTGGATGTACGATTCTAACTAACATTTTATGTAATTAAATTTCTAAAAAGTTATAAGAATGAAGCTTATTGACATTAAAAATAATTCATTTTGCAGTTTGCAACTTCCAGAATGAAGATGTACCGGGTTTTCAACAACTTCTGAGTCCCACGTGATCAGTGTTGTCAGGTCACTAAATGAAGGTCTCTCAGCACCAGGCTTGCCAGATTTCTTGTAGGCAATGTCGCCAACTTATTGTTAAAGTCAACAAAAGGGTCAGTTTTTTAACGATAATGTAGTTTAAATGTGAAATAATTATACATATTCCGCAAGAAAAAAAAAGTTTGAAGTTGCAGCTCCTTTTGACACTCATCACAGCACCTGTACAATTCAGTCTACGATATGTACACTGCAGGCCATAAGTATGAGACCGAGATGGTCGTACTTTATAATGGACGACTATCTTTTCCAAAAAAACGCATGGATTCGTCAGATTTATTTAATTTTTTGCCTTTTGTAGGAAATATATTTGATAATACTACTTGGGTGTTTGCAAAAAATTGGGCCAGTGTTAACTTTATGGCGTCCTTAATTCTTTTTTACATTTTTAAGTTTTACAAATTTTTCATATAACTCACCATATGTCAAAATTCAATTATTCTCGAGCTATTGTTGACGCATGACAGTAGATCACCTTCAGCTTCAGAATTTGACAAACTGTAAAATTATATGTAATTGTTAACTTGGAGTAATTCTGCTTTTTCATCTTAGTCTTTCGTAGCGATGTCATTAACTATTACTAGTAATAAAATGAAAATAAAGCGCTCTTTTCCCGCATATCTGGCAACACTGCACGTCTTGCACTCCCATTGGTTTATGAAAAAATAAAGAATCTTATTAGTTTATCTCAACAAATAAATATTGTTACATCAGAACATGATGATAATTAAATTTTAGCCTAGTCACACCATCTACATTTTAGATTATTCTAGTGAGTTTCAAGTCGAACGCTAGAGGGTTCCGGATCTCTTATAGTTACAGAGATACCGGCAGTTCTTGCGATGAACAATAGATAAAAGAAGTGAGAAGATAAGTACATCTTTACTTCAATGTGCAAACTAATGCACTCATCTGCCTAAACTAAGCAAAGCGTGCGATATTTAAAATTTTAAAATATTACAAATGTAGAAATAAATATTTTATTTTTAATAGAGTAAAAATATTTCTTAAATACTGGATATGTCTATGTCTACGTAAGCAGATTATTCTTAAGTTGAATAATGTCTGATGATATCCAATTATTTACAGGATTGTAAAAGCGACATTTGACTATTTCAGTATAAAATATATTGAAGAAAGTTTCAAATGCTTTGTTAGAACAAGAGACTTCATAAACGCTAAGCCACGTCTCATTAATTAAATAATTTATAAACGCTGAAGGGAATTACACGCTTATAAATAAATGCTACTGCATCTAAAGCTTTATCAAAAACAATAATTATTATTTATTTGTGCTAAATGATCAGAGAAGTAAAATTCGAAACATCCAGCATTCAAATTATTCTGACTTAAATTTGTAATAAATTTATCATACAGGAAACACGTATATAACAGTATAACAACCATAACTGCGAAATAAATCAATCAATTATATTCTGAGCTGAAGGGCTATTAAATTGCAAATAGATCGTCTGGTAGTTCACAGGCTTGCATGTTTGCCTTCAGAACCGAAAGACGTTGGTTCAATTTCCAATCCAGCGGCGGCGGTGGTTTCTCAATTGCGGAAGTGATCCCATGTCAATAAGATGTTTGGTACGTTAAAAATCCCCACTGGAGATGGAATTCCCCTAGATTCGTCTAAATTCGAGTAGGATTGGTAGTAGTTGGAGCCTAAAGATAGGAGGAGTATTCCACAACCCGATACCTTGCCCATTAAAGTAAAAAAAAATGCAAAATCTCCGCCGTACGAACCATACAAGCCCCAAGTTCTATATGAGCTTGTTGGGGAGGCATTTGACTGATTATTCTGGTATTGCTGCTACGGCTGCAGTCGACTTACCGGATGATTTTTCTCCTTCGGCATTCGCCTTACAAACTGGGGAAATGCAGAAAACCCAGTTCGAAGGAGAATTCGATTGAATAAATTATCAAAAACAGAGCCTGGCGGTCTGTAAAATACAATTAACTATAATAGATAAATCATTAATGTTATGTCTAATTACAAAAACAATTATTAATTAATTATAGTTAGATATTTCATCCAATTGCATACTAGACTGCCAATGCTCAGATAAGATAATAATGTCAATTTTTTGGTCGCGTGGAATTACCTCAAGCAGTTGAGATTTATTATTTACACATTCGATATTTTGATGCCTTAAGGCGTAAACTTCCTACCCTGTTTATCCGGGTTTCTGCGTTTTCAAAAAAAGAACGAGATTAAAACTTGAAGATTAAATGAAAAGTAAATAGGTATGTCGCCAAAAATTTCTTGTTCTAAATTTTTATTGTATAAACTGAGCAAAATCTTTCACGAGAAATAGAGTGGTCTTAAAATCGTTTTAGACTTAAAAGTTTTGGGCTGCAGGTAGGTACCGTTCGGAGATAGAACATGTTCTATTTTTTGTTTAAGAAACTTAATCAAATCTTGTACAAAAAATAGAGTAGCAGCCTTTAGCTACCTTTCACACCAGAAATAAAAGGGATTGATAATGATAACCTAAACGAATTCAAAAATATTATCTTTAATTTACTCGTCGAAATGGTACCCTTTTTGTACGTTTTTTAAAGCAGTTATTTATAGATATTTTGAAAAATAAAATTATTATTATTACTGTAATTTTTTTTTTAACTTGTATCTCCAGTATTAAAAACTGTTATCAAAATATCATCGCAACATCTAGGCACGCATGAACATTATTTAAAACTAAATAAATAAAATCAAAGCATAATAAATGGCACACCTGAAGTATACTAAAAATATTGCATCTTCCCAGCTTACACTTTTAATGTGTTTGCTTTTTGAATTCTAACAAAAAAAAAATAGTAAAAATAGATATATACGATGTCGTTATTTTGATGAAGAATTTAATGATGATAGACTTTAAATCCGTGAACGTGGGCAGCTGTTGCCCGTCTTATAACAAACACATGTTCGGATTCTCAGTAAAATTTCGGCCGGATGCCCCAGGGCGCCGCACTGACCCTTTTCAAGAGACTATCATCCACCCAGCGAGTCTTTAAGAACTTGTAACGCTAGCCCTGCAAATAACACTTCGGGTTTCTGGCATGATAAACCTGTCATAGAGTAACCTTTTAGCTTTGTGCTCGTTCGGATTTTATGGGATGGGTCGCAGTCAATTGTAGATACATGTCAGTTATAGGAAAGAGATCAAATTACGTTGCAAGTTGAAGTATTTCGCTTTAATGTGCTTTGGGTCAAACAGGCGCCAGTCAAGTGGGCACTTGTAATGAAGAGAGGGCCAGGCAAGTTGCAGATTGCGAGAGACCACCGCGATGCTGCATGACAAACTAATTGGGGTTGAATAGGAGTGATTTGGAGCTAGAAGCAGCGATTATCATTGGCCGGTGCTTTCAAAAAATTATCTTGCGAAGCCCGAGGGGGTGGGTGAATGTTTACTTGATCTCTCGAGCGAACGGTCGAATTCCTTTCAGTTTTCATTTTCTCATTTTTTCATATTTCTAGATAAATCATTTATTTTGGTACGGTTAAAATACAGTATGTTAATAGAAAGGGCAATTAAACAAAACCTATTGTCACATATTTGGTGGTATAAATTGGTTAAGAATAATTTAATTTGCATTGGCGATTGCTATTGATTGTCTTACAAATTGATCGCCGAGGGCTGATTAATTAATTACTTCCATTAATTAAGTACACCCATTGTGTCAATCTGAGCGTTGGTTGATTGAGCAGAACGAGTCTTAGAGTACGATCTGAAGTGGCAAACACTAGTACCAAGACCAATCTAAGTTGAACTTGAAGTAATTGTTAATTTAATTGAGGGGCAGAGTTCTCCGACAACCATTTACGTGTGCACGAAACCACCAGCTGTGTGATTTGAAGTCAGTTAGGTCGCTCCGATATTCGAAAGTGAAATCTGTTAAGCACATTCTATTGTACTTCCTGATAACCGTAATTTTGTGTTATTTCTATTGATTTCAAACGCAAGGGTTTCTCGCCCATTATATCAGATCACTCAGTGGCTGGTACAAGGAGTTTTTACCTTTCTTTTGCAATAAATAATTAATTTAATCTAACTTCCGCATTCTTATTTAGTTCCTTTGGTCTCTCAAGTTATTCGCCGACGCACCAAAAGAACTGAGTTACAACAACGTAAGTCCAGATTTGCAGCGACGACATAGAACAATCATAAAACAATCGGAGAATTTTTGTTCGACTGTAAAAACAAAGAAAATCAAATTGATAAAAATTGAAACAATTGAATGACGCATGTAAGAGCTGTCATTAAAAGGGGGATAAAATCAAAAATAGCTGAACATTATACGGTCAGAAGGTCTTTTATTAGCAGATTACTAAAATAATTCACGAAAGCAATTGAAATTGATTAATAAACAAACGGCGAAACAATTGAACTATTGATTTCAAACGCAAGGGTTTTTCGCCCATAATATCAGATCACTCAGTGGCTGGTACAAGGAGTTTTTACCTTTTTTTTTTGCAATAAATAATTAATTTAATCTAACTTCCGCATTCTTATTTAAACGCAATTAGTTCCTTTGGTCTCTCAAGTTATTCGCCGACGCACCAAAAGAACTGAGTTACAACAACGTAAGTCCAGATTTGCAGCGACGACATAAAACAATCATAAAACAATCGGAGAATTTTTGTTCGACTGTAAGAATAAAGAAAATCAAATTGATAAAAATTGAACCAAATGAATGACGCATGTAAGAGCTGTCATTAAAAGGGGGATAAAATCAAAAATAGCTGAACATTATACGGTCAGAAGGTCTTTTATTAGCAGATTACTAAAATAATTCACGAAAGCAATTGAAATTGATTAATAAACAAACGGCGAAACAATTGAACTATTGATTTCAAACGCAAGGGTTTTTCGCCCATTATATCAGATCACTCAGTGGCTGGTACAAGGAGTTTTTACCTTTTTTTTTGCAATAAATAATTAATTTAATCTAACTTCCGCATTCTTATTTAGTTCCTTTGGTCTCTCAAGTTATTCGCCGACGCACCAAAAGAACTGAGTTACAACAACGTAAGTCCAGATTTGCAGCGACGACATAGAACAATCATAAAACAATCGGAGAATTTTTGTTCGACTGTAAAACAAAGAAAATCAAATTGATAAAAATTGAAACAATTGAATGACGCATGTAAGAGCTGTCATTAAAAGGGGGATAAAATCAAAAATAGCTGAACATTATACAGTCAGAAGGTCTTTTATTAGCAGATTACTAAAATAATTCACGAAAGCAATTGAAATTGATTAATAAACAAGCGGCGAAACAATTGAACTATTGATTTCAAACGCAAGGGTTTTTCGCCCATTATATAAGATCACTCAGTGGCTGGTACAAGGAGTTTTTACCTTTTTTTTGCAATAAATAATTAATTTAATCTAACTTCCGCATTCTTATTTAAACGCAATTAGTTCCTTTGGTCTCTCAAGTTATTCGCCGACGCACCAAAAGAACTGAGTTACAACAACGTAAGTCCAGATTTGCAGCGACGACATAGAACAATCATAAAACAATCGGAGAATTTTTGTTCGACTGTAAGAATAAAGAAAATCAAATTGATAAAAATTGAACCAATTGAATGACGCATGTAAGAGCTGTCATTAAAAGGGGGATAAAATCAAAAATAGCTGAACATTATACGGTCAGAAGGTCTTTTATTAGCAGATTACTAAAATAATTCACGAAAGCAATTGAAATTGATTAATAAACAAACGGCGAAACAATTGAACTATTGATTTCAAACGCAAGGGTTTTTCGCCCATAATATCAGATCACTCAGTGGCTGGTACAAGGAGTTTTTACCTTTTTTTTTGCAATAAATAATTAATTTAATCTAACTTCCGCATTCTTATTTAAACGCAATTAGTTCCTTTGGTCTCTCAAGTTATTCGCCGACGCACCAAAAGAACTGAGTTACAACAACGTAAGTCCAGATTTGCAGCGACGACATAGAACAATCATAAAACAATCGGAGAATTTTTGTTCGACTGTAAGAATAAAGAAAATCAAATTGATAAAAATTGAACCAATTGAATGACGCATGTAAGAGCTGTCATTAAAAGGGGGATAAAATCAAAAATAGCTGAACATTATACGGTCAGAAGGTCTTTTATTAGCAGATTACTAAAATAATTCACGAAAGCAATTGAAATTGATTAATAAACAAACGGCGAAACAATTGAACTATTGATTTCAAACGCAAGGGTTTCTCGCCCATTATATCAGATCACTCAGTGGCTGGTACAAGGAGTTTTTACCTTTTTTTTGCAATAAATAATTAATTTAATCTAACTTCCGCATTCTTATTTAAACGCAATTAGTTCCTTTGGTCTCTCAAGTTATTCGCCGACGCACCAAAAGAACTGAGTTACAACAACGTAAGTCCAGATTTGCAGCGACGACATAGAACAATCATAAAACAATCGGAGAATTTTTGTTCGACTGTAAGAATAAAGAAAATCAAATTGATAAAAATTGAACCAATTGAATGACGCATGTAAGAGCTGTCATTAAAAGGGGGATAAAATCAAAAATAGCTGAACATTATACGGTCAGAAGGTCTTTTATTAGCAGATTACTAAAATAATTCACGAAAGCAATTGAAATTGATTAATAAACAAACGGCGAAACAATTGAACTATTGATTTCAAACGCAAGGGTTTTTCGCCCATTATATCAGATCACTCAGTGGCTGGTACAAGGAGTTTTTACCTTTTTTTTGCAATAAATAATTAATTTAATCTAACTTCCGCATTCTTATTTAAACGCAATTAGTTCCTTTGGTCTCTCAAGTTATTCGCCGACGCACCAAAAGAACTGAGTTACAACAACGTAAGTCCAGATTTGCAGCGACGACATAAAACAATCATAAAACAATCGGAGAATTTTTGTTCGACTGTAAAAATAAAGAAAATCAAATTGATAAAAACTGAAACAATTGAATGACGCATGTAAGAGCTGTCATTAAAAGGGGGATAAAATCAAAAATAGCTGAACATTATACGGTCAGAAGGTTTTTTATTAGCAGATTACTAAAATAATTCACGAAAGCAATTGAAATTGATTAATAAACAAACGGCGAAACAATTGAACTTGGTTAAGAAACGAATAGCGAAACAATTGAACTTTAATTAAGAAAACAAATAGCAGAACAACTGAATGTAAAGTCAAAAAAAAAAAAATTAAAGCTTTAAGCAACAAGTTGCAAGGCAAGTCATAAATTTGAAACCTGAGGTCACCAAGTCAGAACGACCCCAAAACAAATGAAGATCATTTTGGATCTTTTCCGCGGCTTTCGCGAAAGTTACAAGAAACTTCTCGTTCTGCCCAGGCGTATTTAAAACTTACTTCCTATTACCTTCCAGTTCCTTTTCTTCCGAAGTTTTGGGAAATTCTTTTTCTTCACCTATTTGCTGATCACTAGTTAAAAGTCTATCGAAATCTAAAGAACTTCCACCCATCCGTCTTCTAAACATAGACAACCGATAAAAATATTGTCAAAAAGAAATTCATTTTATTTCAATCTCGTCGTAATAATCGTTGGGGACTTTCCCTGTCCTTCTAGAGGAAAATCGATCGTCTCACTCAAAACCAAAAAGGAAAGGTCTTGTTTGACTCGCGATCTCGATCGGTCGAAAGTAAATTCCCCAGTTTCCGACAAACGTAGTCAAGGTCGATGACGCCAAGTTGCGTCACGATTCCATTGATGATGCAACTTGCGTCGCGCGTTACATTGCAACGCTCGTCAAAGACACTCCACTTATTTGTTTACGCATCCTTCGAGAATAAATAAACACAATAAACACATCTGCGCCTCGTTTCATTTATTAACAATTAAGTCGTCGAGTGGCGGCGTATTTTTAGGGCGAGCTATTTTTACTCGCAAGAAAAACAACGCGACGCGACGCCGCTTACATGTCACGTCACACATTTATTTTAATTATTGTGAAGGATCTAATAATGATGAGACGAGGTTAATAATTAATAAAATTGTCGTCTTGTGTCCTCGCCCCCCCCCCTCTGCCCTTCGGGCCCCCAATGAATCGCTTACGCAAGCCGCGGTCGTCACGCGTTTGATTGCTTCATTGCCACAAAGCGTTAAAAATTTGGTTATCGCGAATGTGCTAATTCGCTGAGTGAAAGGCAAACTGTCAATATTTGTATCTAGATTCGCTTGTTTTTTCTTGCGACTCGCAAATTGTTCGAGCTTACTTAGAAGCTTCCTAATTAAACGGCAAACTAACTGTTTACAACTTCATTAAGCGGAGTTTACACGTTAAACACTCGCGTATCGCGTAACGGTTTCTGAATCATACCTAACAAGGTTGGTACTCGACGGGGGTTGCTGGAGGAATGAAGTTGTCAATAACGAAATTGACAGTTATTTTGCTGCTCGCGATTGATGATAAATTAACTTCGACAAAATCATTGAGCAGAGTTGACACGCAGTCCTTAAGAGAAAAGGTTGGCATTTAATTGAAGTTAGCAACAATCTGTCGTCGTTTGTTTTATTGAGGTAAAAGTCATCGACTGTCAGCTCTGTTTTACGTCAGTCAAATTCGGTTGTTAATCGATGAAGAAACAGTCGTTTCATTTATGTTTATCAATCATCTTCAGCTCAATTTAATCCTCTTTCCATCTCTGTTAAAGTAGTAAGCATTTACAAAGGCGAAATAATTCTGAAAATTATCTTTCTCCAAAGTTATTCTTTTATGTCTATTTTGATAATCAAATAACCTGTTGGACTTTTTTTTGCCTCATTTGGTAATAAATTGGAGTTTGCTGCTCGGAAATAAATGATTCTCGTTCTGCTTTACGCCAATATTCGGTTATTAAATGATGACGAAACAACTGTTTTACAGTATCATGAATCAATTGAAAAGTTCATCAAGTAGGTACCTAGCCTTTGAATTTGCCACAGCGTAGTGAAGCAAGACCTGGATTAGGTTATGTCACGTTAAATTATAAGCGAAATACTATCAACTATCTGTCCTCTGTCAAACGTCAATCGGTTTAGAAAGTCATCTCTATTTTCATCAAAAAATCAGAATCAAATTTATGAACTTTTCAATTTAACTCTCCGTAAAGTTTCGTTTTGCTTTATTTCAAGTTGGCACCGCCTGACAGTTGGTAATAAATTGAAGTTCAAATTACAATCCACTTTTGTTTTGTACTTTTTTACATCAATTGAAATTATTACTACTTAGTATTTATTATTATTATTATGCTATTTAATAAAAGGTGACATTTTATTCTGCTTTGGATTAATCAAAGTAGTTTAAATTGGCACGGCGTGTCAGTTGGCAGTGAACTGAAGTTAGCCATCTACAAACAATCGACTGTCAAAGCACAAGTGATTTTCTGGATGACAAAATAAGTTGGCAGTAGAAGCTTTGGCGAACTAAACCATTTTGTCATTATTGCGATTTTCTAATGATGGTGACGTTTGGTTTTGTTTTATTCTATCTTATTTTAGTTTGACTGCCAGTTTGGCACTTCACGTCATTTTGTAATGAATTGAAGTTAGCCATTCAGAAACAATCGACTGTCAAAATACAGACGGTTTGCTACTATTTCCTACCGCGTCACTCACGTTAAATTGAGGTGCACATATTTAACTAATCACTAGGTGGCATACACACATATTTTTAAAATATTGTCAAAAGTTGATGATTTAAATATTTATGATTTTTTATAGAGAATTACAAGTTTAACAATTCGTTAATTATTCACAAGTTGGCACCGCCTTTAATGTGCTTTGGGTCAAACAGGCGCCAGTCAAGTGGGCACTTGTAATGAAGAGAGGGCCAGGCAAGTTGCAGATTGCGAGAGACCACCGCGATGCTGCATGACAAACTAATTGGGGTTGAATAGGAGTGATTTGGAGCTAGAAGCAGCGATTATCATTGGCCGGTGCTTTCAAAAAATTATCTTGCGAAGCCCGAGGGGGTGGGTGAATGTTTACTTGATCTCTCGAGCGAACGGTCGAATTCCTTTCAGTTTTCATTTTCTCATTTTTTCATATTTCTAGATAAATCATTTATTTTGGTACGGTTAAAATACAGTATGTTAATAGAAAGGGCAATTAAACAAAACCTATTGTCACATATTTGGTGGTATAAATTGGTTAAGAATAATTTAATTTGCATTGGCGATTGCTATTGATTGTCTTACAAATTGATCGCCGAGGGCTGATTAATTAATTACTTCCATTAATTAAGTACACCCATTGTGTCAATCTGAGCGTTGGTTGATTGAGCAGAACGAGTCTTAGAGTACGATCTGAAGTGGCAAACACTAGTACCAAGACCAATCTAAGTTGAACTTGAAGTAATTGTTAATTTAATTGAGGGGCAGAGTTCTCCGACAACCATTTACGTGTGCACGAAACCACCAGCTGTGTGATTTGAAGTCAGTTAGGTCGCTCCGATATTCGAAAGTGAAATCTGTTAAGCACATTCTATTGTACTTCCTGATAACCGTAATTTTGTGTTATTTCTATTGATTTCAAACGCAAGGGTTTCTCGCCCATTATATCAGATCACTCAGTGGCTGGTACAAGGAGTTTTTACCTTTCTTTTGCAATAAATAATTAATTTAATCTAACTTCCGCATTCTTATTTAGTTCCTTTGGTCTCTCAAGTTATTCGCCGACGCACCAAAAGAACTGAGTTACAACAACGTAAGTCCAGATTTGCAGCGACGACATAGAACAATCATAAAACAATCGGAGAATTTTTGTTCGACTGTAAAAACAAAGAAAATCAAATTGATAAAAATTGAAACAATTGAATGACGCATGTAAGAGCTGTCATTAAAAGGGGGATAAAATCAAAAATAGCTGAACATTATACGGTCAGAAGGTCTTTTATTAGCAGATTACTAAAATAATTCACGAAAGCAATTGAAATTGATTAATAAACAAACGGCGAAACAATTGAACTATTGATTTCAAACGCAAGGGTTTTTCGCCCATAATATCAGATCACTCAGTGGCTGGTACAAGGAGTTTTTACCTTTTTTTTTTGCAATAAATAATTAATTTAATCTAACTTCCGCATTCTTATTTAAACGCAATTAGTTCCTTTGGTCTCTCAAGTTATTCGCCGACGCACCAAAAGAACTGAGTTACAACAACGTAAGTCCAGATTTGCAGCGACGACATAAAACAATCATAAAACAATCGGAGAATTTTTGTTCGACTGTAAGAATAAAGAAAATCAAATTGATAAAAATTGAACCAAATGAATGACGCATGTAAGAGCTGTCATTAAAAGGGGGATAAAATCAAAAATAGCTGAACATTATACGGTCAGAAGGTCTTTTATTAGCAGATTACTAAAATAATTCACGAAAGCAATTGAAATTGATTAATAAACAAACGGCGAAACAATTGAACTATTGATTTCAAACGCAAGGGTTTTTCGCCCATTATATCAGATCACTCAGTGGCTGGTACAAGGAGTTTTTACCTTTTTTTTTGCAATAAATAATTAATTTAATCTAACTTCCGCATTCTTATTTAGTTCCTTTGGTCTCTCAAGTTATTCGCCGACGCACCAAAAGAACTGAGTTACAACAACGTAAGTCCAGATTTGCAGCGACGACATAGAACAATCATAAAACAATCGGAGAATTTTTGTTCGACTGTAAAACAAAGAAAATCAAATTGATAAAAATTGAAACAATTGAATGACGCATGTAAGAGCTGTCATTAAAAGGGGGATAAAATCAAAAATAGCTGAACATTATACAGTCAGAAGGTCTTTTATTAGCAGATTACTAAAATAATTCACGAAAGCAATTGAAATTGATTAATAAACAAGCGGCGAAACAATTGAACTATTGATTTCAAACGCAAGGGTTTTTCGCCCATTATATAAGATCACTCAGTGGCTGGTACAAGGAGTTTTTACGTTTTTTTTGCAATAAATAATTAATTTAATCTAACTTCCGCATTCTTATTTAAACGCAATTAGTTCCTTTGGTCTCTCAAGTTATTCGCCGACGCACCAAAAGAACTGAGTTACAACAACGTAAGTCCAGATTTGCAGCGACGACATAGAACAATCATAAAACAATCGGAGAATTTTTGTTCGACTGTAAGAATAAAGAAAATCAAATTGATAAAAATTGAACCAATTGAATGACGCATGTAAGAGCTGTCATTAAAAGGGGGATAAAATCAAAAATAGCTGAACATTATACGGTCAGAAGGTCTTTTATTAGCAGATTACTAAAATAATTCACGAAAGCAATTGAAATTGATTAATAAACAAACGGCGAAACAATTGAACTATTGATTTCAAACGCAAGGGTTTTTCGCCCATAATATCAGATCACTCAGTGGCTGGTACAAGGAGTTTTTACCTTTTTTTTTGCAATAAATAATTAATTTAATCTAACTTCCGCATTCTTATTTAAACGCAATTAGTTCCTTTGGTCTCTCAAGTTATTCGCCGACGCACCAAAAGAACTGAGTTACAACAACGTAAGTCCAGATTTGCAGCGACGACATAGAACAATCATAAAACAATCGGAGAATTTTTGTTCGACTGTAAGAATAAAGAAAATCAAATTGATAAAAATTGAACCAATTGAATGACGCATGTAAGAGCTGTCATTAAAAGGGGGATAAAATCAAAAATAGCTGAACATTATACGGTCAGAAGGTCTTTTATTAGCAGATTACTAAAATAATTCACGAAAGCAATTGAAATTGATTAATAAACAAACGGCGAAACAATTGAACTATTGATTTCAAACGCAAGGGTTTCTCGCCCATTATATCAGATCACTCAGTGGCTGGTACAAGGAGTTTTTACCTTTTTTTTGCAATAAATAATTAATTTAATCTAACTTCCGCATTCTTATTTAAACGCAATTAGTTCCTTTGGTCTCTCAAGTTATTCGCCGACGCACCAAAAGAACTGAGTTACAACAACGTAAGTCCAGATTTGCAGCGACGACATAGAACAATCATAAAACAATCGGAGAATTTTTGTTCGACTGTAAGAATAAAGAAAATCAAATTGATAAAAATTGAACCAATTGAATGACGCATGTAAGAGCTGTCATTAAAAGGGGGATAAAATCAAAAATAGCTGAACATTATACGGTCAGAAGGTCTTTTATTAGCAGATTACTAAAATAATTCACGAAAGCAATTGAAATTGATTAATAAACAAACGGCGAAACAATTGAACTATTGATTTCAAACGCAAGGGTTTTTCGCCCATTATATCAGATCACTCAGTGGCTGGTACAAGGAGTTTTTACCTTTTTTTTGCAATAAATAATTAATTTAATCTAACTTCCGCATTCTTATTTAAACGCAATTAGTTCCTTTGGTCTCTCAAGTTATTCGCCGACGCACCAAAAGAACTGAGTTACAACAACGTAAGTCCAGATTTGCAGCGACGACATAAAACAATCATAAAACAATCGGAGAATTTTTGTTCGACTGTAAAAATAAAGAAAATCAAATTGATAAAAACTGAAACAATTGAATGACGCATGTAAGAGCTGTCATTAAAAGGGGGATAAAATCAAAAATAGCTGAACATTATACGGTCAGAAGGTTTTTTATTAGCAGATTACTAAAATAATTCACGAAAGCAATTGAAATTGATTAATAAACAAACGGCGAAACAATTGAACTTGGTTAAGAAACGAATAGCGAAACAATTGAACTTTAATTAAGAAAACAAATAGCAGAACAACTGAATGTAAAGTCAAAAAAAAAAAAATTAAAGCTTTAAGCAACAAGTTGCAAGGCAAGTCATAAATTTGAAACCTGAGGTCACCAAGTCAGAACGACCCCAAAACAAATGAAGATCATTTTGGATCTTTTCCGCGGCTTTCGCGAAAGTTACAAGAAACTTCTCGTTCTGCCCAGGCGTATTTAAAACTTACTTCCTATTACCTTCCAGTTCCTTTTCTTCCGAAGTTTTGGGAAATTCTTTTTCTTCACCTATTTGCTGATCACTAGTTAAAAGTCTATCGAAATCTAAAGAACTTCCACCCATCCGTCTTCTAAACATAGACAACCGATAAAAATATTGTCAAAAAGAAATTCATTTTATTTCAATCTCGTCGTAATAATCGTTGGGGACTTTCCCTGTCCTTCTAGAGGAAAATCGATCGTCTCACTCAAGACCAAAAAGGAAAGGGTCTTGTTTGACTCGCGATCGCGATCGGTCGAAAGTAAATTCCCCAGTTTCCGACAAACGTAGTCAAGGTCGATGACGCCAAATTGCGTCACGATTCCATTGATGATGCAACTTGCGTCGCGCGTTACATTGCAACGCTCGTCAAAGACACTCCACTTATTTGTTTACGCATCCTTCGAGAATAAATAAACACAATAAACACATCTGCGCCTCGTTTCATTTATTAACAATTAAGTCGTCGAGTGGCGGCGTATTTTTAGGGCGAGCTATTTTTACTCGCAAGAAAAACAACGCGACGCGACGCCGCTTACATGTCACGTCACACATTTATTTTAATTATTGTGAAGGATCTAATAATGATGAGACGAGGTTAATAATTAATAAAATTGTCGTCTTGTGTCCTCGCCCCCCCCCCCTCTGCCCTTCGGGCCCCCAATGAATCGCTTACGCAAGCCGCGGTCGTCACGCGTTTGATTGCTTCATTGCCACAAAGCGTTAAAAATTTGGTTATCGCGAATGTGCTAATTCGCTGAGTGAAAGGCAAACTGTCAATATTTGTATCTAGATTCGCTTGTTTTTTCTTGCGACTCGCAAATTGTTCGAGCTTACTTAGAAGCTTCCTAATTAAACGGCAAACTAACTGTTTACAACTTCATTAAGCGGAGTTTACACGTTAAACACTCGCGTATCGCGTAACGGTTTCTGAATTATACCCAATAAGGTTGGTACTCGACGGGGGTTGCTGGAGGAATGAAGTTGTCAATAACGAAATTGACAGTTATTTTGCTGCTCGCGATTGATGATAAATTAACTTCGACAAAATCATTGAGCAGAGTTGACACGCAGTCCTTAAGAGAAAAGGTTGGCATTTAATTGAAGTTAGCAACAATCTGTCGTCGTTTGTTTTATTGAGGTAAAAGTCATCGACTGTCAGCTCTGTTTTACGTCAGTCAAATTCGGTTGTTAATCGATGAAGAAACAGTCGTTTCATTTATGTTTATCAATCATCTTCAGCTCAATTTAATCCTCTTTCCATCTCTGTTAAAGTAGTAAGCATTTACAAAGGCGAAATAATTCTGAAAATTATCTTTCTCCAAAGTTATTCTTTTATGTCTATTTTGATAATCAAATAACCTGTTGGACTTTTTTTTGCCTCATTTGGTAATAAATTGGAGTTTGCTGCTCGGAAATAAATGATTCTCGTTCTGCTTTACGCCAATATTCGGTTATTAAATGATGACGAAACAACTGTTTTACAGTATCATGAATCAATTGAAAAGTTCATCAAGTAGGTACCTAGCCTTTGAATTTGCCACAGCGTAGTGAAGCAAGACCTGGATTAGGTTATGTCACGTTAAATTATAAGCGAAATACTATCAACTATCTGTCCTCTGTCAAACGTCAATCGGTTTAGAAAGTCATCTCTATTTTCATCAAAAAATCAGAATCAAATTTATGAACTTTTCAATTTAACTCTCCGTAAAGTTTCGTTTTGCTTTATTTCAAGTTGGCACCGCCTGACAGTTGGTAATAAATTGAAGTTCAAATTACAATCCACTTTTGTTTTGTACTTTTTTACATCAATTGAAATTATTACTACTTAGTATTTATTATTATTATTATGCTATTTAATAAAAGGTGACATTTTATTCTGCTTTGGATTAATCAAAGTAGTTTAAATTGGCACGGCGTGTCAGTTGGCAGTGAACTGAAGTTAGCCATCTACAAACAATCGACTGTCAAAGCACAAGTGATTTTCTGGATGACAAAATAAGTTGGCAGTAGAAGCTTTGGCGAACTAAACCATTTTGTCATTATTGCGATTTTCTAATGATGGTGACGTTTGGTTTTGTTTTATTCTATCTTATTTTAGTTTGACTGCCAGTTTGGCACTTCACGTCATTTTGTAATGAATTGAAGTTAGCCATTCAGAAACAATCGACTGTCAAAATACAGACGGTTTGCTACTATTTCCTACCGCGTCACTCACGTTAAATTGAGGTGCACATATTTAACTAATCACTAGGTGGCATACACACATATTTTTAAAATATTGTCAAAAGTTGATGATTTAAATATTTATGATTTTTTATAGAGAATTACAAGTTTAACAATTCGTTAATTATTCACAAGTTGGCACCGCCTTTAATGTGCTTTGGGTCAAACAGGCGCCAGTCAAGTGGGCACTTGTAATGAAGAGAGGGCCAGGCAAGTTGCAGATTGCGAGAGACCACCGCGATGCTGCATGACAAACTAATTGGGGTTGAATAGGAGTGATTTGGAGCTAGAAGCAGCGATTATCATTGGCCGGTGCTTTCAAAAAATTATCTTGCGAAGCCCGAGGGGGTGGGTGAATGTTTACTTGATCTCTCGAGCGAACGGTCGAATTCCTTTCAGTTTTCATTTTCTCATTTTTTCATATTTCTAGATAAATCATTTATTTTGGTACGGTTAAAATACAGTATGTTAATAGAAAGGGCAATTAAACAAAACCTATTGTCACATATTTGGTGGTATAAATTGGTTAAGAATAATTTAATTTGCATTGGCGATTGCTATTGATTGTCTTACAAATTGATCGCCGAGGGCTGATTAATTAATTACTTCCATTAATTAAGTACACCCATTGTGTCAATCTGAGCGTTGGTTGATTGAGCAGAACGAGTCTTAGAGTACGATCTGAAGTGGCAAACACTAGTACCAAGACCAATCTAAGTTGAACTTGAAGTAATTGTTAATTTAATTGAGGGGCAGAGTTCTCCGACAACCATTTACGTGTGCACGAAACCACCAGCTGTGTGATTTGAAGTCAGTTAGGTCGCTCCGATATTCGAAAGTGAAATCTGTTAAGCACATTCTATTGTACTTCCTGATAACCGTAATTTTGTGTTATTTCTATTGATTTCAAACGCAAGGGTTTCTCGCCCATTATATCAGATCACTCAGTGGCTGGTACAAGGAGTTTTTACCTTTCTTTTGCAATAAATAATTAATTTAATCTAACTTCCGCATTCTTATTTAGTTCCTTTGGTCTCTCAAGTTATTCGCCGACGCACCAAAAGAACTGAGTTACAACAACGTAAGTCCAGATTTGCAGCGACGACATAGAACAATCATAAAACAATCGGAGAATTTTTGTTCGACTGTAAAAACAAAGAAAATCAAATTGATAAAAATTGAAACAATTGAATGACGCATGTAAGAGCTGTCATTAAAAGGGGGATAAAATCAAAAATAGCTGAACATTATACGGTCAGAAGGTCTTTTATTAGCAGATTACTAAAATAATTCACGAAAGCAATTGAAATTGATTAATAAACAAACGGCGAAACAATTGAACTATTGATTTCAAACGCAAGGGTTTTTCGCCCATAATATCAGATCACTCAGTGGCTGGTACAAGGAGTTTTTACCTTTTTTTTTTGCAATAAATAATTAATTTAATCTAACTTCCGCATTCTTATTTAAACGCAATTAGTTCCTTTGGTCTCTCAAGTTATTCGCCGACGCACCAAAAGAACTGAGTTACAACAACGTAAGTCCAGATTTGCAGCGACGACATAAAACAATCATAAAACAATCGGAGAATTTTTGTTCGACTGTAAGAATAAAGAAAATCAAATTGATAAAAATTGAACCAAATGAATGACGCATGTAAGAGCTGTCATTAAAAGGGGGATAAAATCAAAAATAGCTGAACATTATACGGTCAGAAGGTCTTTTATTAGCAGATTACTAAAATAATTCACGAAAGCAATTGAAATTGATTAATAAACAAACGGCGAAACAATTGAACTATTGATTTCAAACGCAAGGGTTTTTCGCCCATTATATCAGATCACTCAGTGGCTGGTACAAGGAGTTTTTACCTTTTTTTTTGCAATAAATAATTAATTTAATCTAACTTCCGCATTCTTATTTAGTTCCTTTGGTCTCTCAAGTTATTCGCCGACGCACCAAAAGAACTGAGTTACAACAACGTAAGTCCAGATTTGCAGCGACGACATAGAACAATCATAAAACAATCGGAGAATTTTTGTTCGACTGTAAAACAAAGAAAATCAAATTGATAAAAATTGAAACAATTGAATGACGCATGTAAGAGCTGTCATTAAAAGGGGGATAAAATCAAAAATAGCTGAACATTATACAGTCAGAAGGTCTTTTATTAGCAGATTACTAAAATAATTCACGAAAGCAATTGAAATTGATTAATAAACAAGCGGCGAAACAATTGAACTATTGATTTCAAACGCAAGGGTTTTTCGCCCATTATATAAGATCACTCAGTGGCTGGTACAAGGAGTTTTTACGTTTTTTTTGCAATAAATAATTAATTTAATCTAACTTCCGCATTCTTATTTAAACGCAATTAGTTCCTTTGGTCTCTCAAGTTATTCGCCGACGCACCAAAAGAACTGAGTTACAACAACGTAAGTCCAGATTTGCAGCGACGACATAGAACAATCATAAAACAATCGGAGAATTTTTGTTCGACTGTAAGAATAAAGAAAATCAAATTGATAAAAATTGAACCAATTGAATGACGCATGTAAGAGCTGTCATTAAAAGGGGGATAAAATCAAAAATAGCTGAACATTATACGGTCAGAAGGTCTTTTATTAGCAGATTACTAAAATAATTCACGAAAGCAATTGAAATTGATTAATAAACAAACGGCGAAACAATTGAACTATTGATTTCAAACGCAAGGGTTTTTCGCCCATAATATCAGATCACTCAGTGGCTGGTACAAGGAGTTTTTACCTTTTTTTTTGCAATAAATAATTAATTTAATCTAACTTCCGCATTCTTATTTAAACGCAATTAGTTCCTTTGGTCTCTCAAGTTATTCGCCGACGCACCAAAAGAACTGAGTTACAACAACGTAAGTCCAGATTTGCAGCGACGACATAGAACAATCATAAAACAATCGGAGAATTTTTGTTCGACTGTAAGAATAAAGAAAATCAAATTGATAAAAATTGAACCAATTGAATGACGCATGTAAGAGCTGTCATTAAAAGGGGGATAAAATCAAAAATAGCTGAACATTATACGGTCAGAAGGTCTTTTATTAGCAGATTACTAAAATAATTCACGAAAGCAATTGAAATTGATTAATAAACAAACGGCGAAACAATTGAACTATTGATTTCAAACGCAAGGGTTTCTCGCCCATTATATCAGATCACTCAGTGGCTGGTACAAGGAGTTTTTACCTTTTTTTTGCAATAAATAATTAATTTAATCTAACTTCCGCATTCTTATTTAAACGCAATTAGTTCCTTTGGTCTCTCAAGTTATTCGCCGACGCACCAAAAGAACTGAGTTACAACAACGTAAGTCCAGATTTGCAGCGACGACATAGAACAATCATAAAACAATCGGAGAATTTTTGTTCGACTGTAAGAATAAAGAAAATCAAATTGATAAAAATTGAACCAATTGAATGACGCATGTAAGAGCTGTCATTAAAAGGGGGATAAAATCAAAAATAGCTGAACATTATACGGTCAGAAGGTCTTTTATTAGCAGATTACTAAAATAATTCACGAAAGCAATTGAAATTGATTAATAAACAAACGGCGAAACAATTGAACTATTGATTTCAAACGCAAGGGTTTTTCGCCCATTATATCAGATCACTCAGTGGCTGGTACAAGGAGTTTTTACCTTTTTTTTGCAATAAATAATTAATTTAATCTAACTTCCGCATTCTTATTTAAACGCAATTAGTTCCTTTGGTCTCTCAAGTTATTCGCCGACGCACCAAAAGAACTGAGTTACAACAACGTAAGTCCAGATTTGCAGCGACGACATAAAACAATCATAAAACAATCGGAGAATTTTTGTTCGACTGTAAAAATAAAGAAAATCAAATTGATAAAAACTGAAACAATTGAATGACGCATGTAAGAGCTGTCATTAAAAGGGGGATAAAATCAAAAATAGCTGAACATTATACGGTCAGAAGGTTTTTTATTAGCAGATTACTAAAATAATTCACGAAAGCAATTGAAATTGATTAATAAACAAACGGCGAAACAATTGAACTTGGTTAAGAAACGAATAGCGAAACAATTGAACTTTAATTAAGAAAACAAATAGCAGAACAACTGAATGTAAAGTCAAAAAAAAAAAAATTAAAGCTTTAAGCAACAAGTTGCAAGGCAAGTCATAAATTTGAAACCTGAGGTCACCAAGTCAGAACGACCCCAAAACAAATGAAGATCATTTTGGATCTTTTCCGCGGCTTTCGCGAAAGTTACAAGAAACTTCTCGTTCTGCCCAGGCGTATTTAAAACTTACTTCCTATTACCTTCCAGTTCCTTTTCTTCCGAAGTTTTGGGAAATTCTTTTTCTTCACCTATTTGCTGATCACTAGTTAAAAGTCTATCGAAATCTAAAGAACTTCCACCCATCCGTCTTCTAAACATAGACAACCGATAAAAATATTGTCAAAAAGAAATTCATTTTATTTCAATCTCGTCGTAATAATCGTTGGGGACTTTCCCTGTCCTTCTAGAGGAAAATCGATCGTCTCACTCAAAACCAAAAAGGAAAGGTCTTGTTTGACTCGCGATCTCGATCGGTCGAAAGTAAATTCCCCAGTTTCCGACAAACGTAGTCAAGGTCGATGACGCCAAGTTGCGTCACGATTCCATTGATGATGCAACTTGCGTCGCGCGTTACATTGCAACGCTCGTCAAAGACACTCCACTTATTTGTTTACGCATCCTTCGAGAATAAATAAACACAATAAACACATCTGCGCCTCGTTTCATTTATTAACAATTAAGTCGTCGAGTGGCGGCGTATTTTTAGGGCGAGCTATTTTTACTCGCAAGAAAAACAACGCGACGCGACGCCGCTTACATGTCACGTCACACATTTATTTTAATTAT